>VWZW01005970.1:733894-987764 GCA_013397115.1 Edolisoma coerulescens
CCCCCCCCCCCGCTTCCAAGTAAAAGCCAACAAGCCCATTGCTACAGAACAAGGAAACCACGAGGAACAGAACTATACAAATATGCTGCCCATCCTTTTGAGATGCATCTGTGAATTCACTTTTGACAGACAGAGCTGATTTTATGTCTCTCTGTGCTCTCCTTATATGTAGCAATATTTGTTACATGTGAAGACCACAGTACAGCACTGACCTAATTTAGGCTTGTACAACACCAGGCTGAGATAACAAACAGTTGTCTCCACATTACCATCTTCACACCAGTAGATTTATGCCTTAAGACCTAAGAGCAGGCTCCAAATCAGCTCTGCTGCCATACTACCTGTACTTGGCAATTGCATTCAATGTTGCTTGTTAAATCATCTGAAGCCATTTTGATTACAAATTATTATACTGTGTAATTCTAGACCAGAACATACTGTCTGTAAAGTGCATGTCTGTGAACACCTCGTGAACAGCAGGAAAGCTGGAAAACTACAGAAACAAAACCCCCTCACCTGTGTACTGAATCTGGATGGACTTGTTTCTTTTAGTACAAAACCCAGAGTAACAGAAAATCAGCATGAAAACACAAAATCCTTTGAGAGTTAAAAAAAAAAAAAGATGAAAAACATCAAAGGAAAAATAACATAGCTTTAAAGATAGAATATGGCATATGAGCTGGGCCTCCAAATGCAGCATGTAAGCACACAAGTAAAGGGCAATTGTCAAAACCCTGACATCAAAGTACGGAAAGGAAACCAGAAATACTATGTTTAGAAATGCCATGGATACAATCTCCATATCATATTTTACATACAGTTTAAGACATGCCACACAAGTTTAACAAGAAAAGAACAACTACATTGCAATGACAAAACCCAATATGGGACATGCAGAAAGGAATCAAATTTCCTGTAGCATGCAGCTTCAGAAAACTTAATTGTTATACAATGAGTCCTAGAGTATCTTCTTTCCTCAGACTTATGAATCCAGTTCTGTCACACTTTTTACCAGACCTTCATCATCCTTTCCCACAACTAAAAAAAAGCTTTGAAAGAACAATAAATGTTTCCTGCTCTCTAGGAAGTACATAGACTATGTCTGTAGGAGAGCCAGCCATGATTTTGGGGTGATCTGATCATGTGTTTGAAACATAGGATAACAGCAATTTTGAAGGAGCAGGCCTGTACAAAGCAAAATAGAGGGAAAGTAATAATAGTTTGAAATGCAGTTCTTAAGGGTTCAGCTTGTAAGTTTTAGTCTTGCACCTGGCTCAGCTGCAAGCCACTTAAAAAAAGGCAGAGTTGCTTTTGGCCTTTTTATATCCTTTGATGAGGAAAGAGATTGCCACATGTAATGATAACAGTATTGATTGTAGTGAATTAAGAAGACAGAGTTCAAACAGAAGAGTATAAACAAATACAGTGGTGATGTGGCTGAACTGGCAACTTGTTTTATCAACAGACTACACTGACTGATAGCTGAAAAACATAGTAGAGGTAAAACAAACAAGCAGGAAGCAGCAAACTCCTACATTCTTATTTTCCAGCCACCATACCAGCCTTAACCACAGTTCAGAGAAAAGCTAGGAAGCATAAACTGAAGAAGCCACACACAACATTCATGCTGAGTACTTGGCACAAGGCTCCTCTCTGGACTCAGGTAAGTGTATGAGTGTTTGCAGGGTTCACAACAGGCCAGAGAGCTGGGGGAGCTGAGGATCTGTCATGATGGCTACTCTTTGAGCAAGGCATACGCAAAGGCCAGGACAAACGGCAGGGTCACTGAAGGGCAGCTCTGCTGGTGCTTTTGGAGTATGTGTGGGAATATCTCCTCTGCCCTTACGAAAGCAATCCCCCTCCCTTACCTGAGCCAAATGCCACAAATCAGGAGTCTGCTATTTAAAATGCCAACTGGAACAGAAATACATCTGAAATACATCCTTGACTTTACTATTATTTGCTTTAAACTCAAAAATATTTTTTCTCCAGGAGACAACATACTAGAATGTTGAAAGATTATCATATTAATCACTGATGATTAAGTGAGGGAATTTCTAAACTACTCAGCATGTAAAACAACTGATACCAACCAAAGGGGACTTGATTCTGTTTTTCTGTTTGGTTTGGGTGTTTTAGTTTGTTAAATTTTACCTGGTACTTGTTAAACTATGAAACCTTTACACACATGCACATACACTTACAGAAATTCTTCCTGAGTGTGGGCCACTGATCCGCTCTACACAGACTAGCCAGTTATCTGGGCACAGGGGGGATTGCCCGTGACACTGCTCAAGTTTAATATTCCAAATAATAACCAAGTGAAATGTGAAATAACGCTTAAGATCAGGTTCTAATGTATGTGATAAACTTGACTATTACTGAAAGGTCTTCAGTGTATGTTTTTAAAAGTACAGATTTGACCATCCTTCAAAGTATTCCTGTTCTGATATCAGAGACAGATTTCCCCCACTGATGACATAACAACTGACTGTGCACAGTCACTCCACTGTTATATAAAACAAAATTCTGTTAAACTTAAAACCCCCACTGTTGAAGTTACAGGTGTCAGATGAATTTTAGAAGAAAAGTCTCAAACATTAGGTGAACTATAATATCTACCTTGTACATGAGTTCATTTGATCTTCCACAAATACTCTGTTCTTTCCCCATGATCAAACAATACACCCATGTGCACAGAAAACATGTTCTTGCTTTCAAACAACAAATTATTTTTATGCATGTACAACAATTTTCTATATTTCCAAATCATGTCACAATTTGATACATTATCAGCACCAAACCAGATTATTCTCTTATAGATCTTACATCATTCCTTGTACCTTCAGTTTATTAAAAATTAAATTATGTGATTATTCTAAATATGAAGACAGGCAGGTTAATCAGACAGACTGCTTCAAAAGTGGAGGCTTGCAGTTTAGGGATAGCAAAGTAACACATTAAATGTGCTTTACCATACCAATCATATTTTATAAATAAATAAACATAAAAATACCATATTTTAAGAGCCCAGCCCCAGAAATTAGAAGATAAATTCAAGCTCTAAGAATAATCTGCCCACATTTTTTTTTTGAGCAAGCTAATTGAGAGATAACAAGAAACCAAATTGCAAACAGCGTTTAAACCAGAAAACAATCTGATATTTCCATTCCATTTTTGTTTGGTATCACAAATTATGCTGTTTCAAGGTCTACACCTCTTAACTTTCCTTGCTCTAAAGGGAGGAAGTGTGAGAACAACCTGGCTTGCTGTTATGCGACCTACTCCTTTCCTATTGAGGATGATGAATAACTGATGGAAAAGCTCATGTTACACAGTTCAACAAATGTCTCCATGAGGCAAAGATGTTACCAGACACTTAATACTGGAGCTGCCACCATGGCCACACAGGAGGCAAAATAATTCCAAAGGCATTCCACTTTATCAACATATAGAGTCCAACAAAGCATTGGAGGCACACCATCACAGAAAAGCGTATGAGAATTGAGATCCTGCCGCTGTGGCCACTAGCCCAACCTAAGAAATCATCCATGTGGTTGTTAGGATCTACTGCTGCTTCTAGGGACAATTCTGCACTGTGCAACATATTCTCAGGTTCTCTCAGAGATCACTAGAGCATCAAGTACCCCTGACTTTCTTAAGCACACTTTGGCAAAAATACTCATATGCAAAAAATCCAGTTCTTAGAAGAGAGCACAAGAGTAATTACCAAGATGTATGCAATACAAACAGGACGTCCCACTTCTTACAGAAATACGCATTCATCACACTTAAATGAAATGTCATCTATGTGGATGATAGATGAATCTTCTTCTAAACAATAATTAGCAACACATTCCAGTGGCTTTCTAGATGTGCAATGCATTTCCATGCGAGAAATGTGAAAAAATGCCAGTCAGAGAAGTTTAAGTCAACTATCACTTCAATTTTCAGGACTACAGTATACCAAAGATAATTTTCTTAGATTTCTGAGTGAAGTATGAACTTCGTTTTCAGAAGCAAACATCTGCTGAGCAAATACATTTAACAGAGGTGAGTATTGTTATCACTTTTCTGTTGGTGTCTATTATCAGCAATGACGCAGTCAACAGAAGAGCAACATCTCTGATTCTGAAAAGAAACCATGGTTTTGAGTATATTATGTAACATGCACTTAGTTTCCAAAATGCTGTGCTGTTTTCAATGTTTGGTCTTCTTTTGAAAAAAATTCAGTAGAAAAGAATAATAAAAGTCTGAAGGGTTTAAGATACTGTAACACAGAATAGGCAGGATCTCAGCAAACAGGCATCTTTCTTCCTTGACTTGTTAGGTACAAGACAGGCTGAAAGGATTTTGTACAACTCCTACACAATTCAAAATGTAAATTCTAGCTGTTGTTGCATTTCTGTTGGTCAGAGCATTTTCATCAGGAGTAAAGTTTATAAACCTGCCAAGCAGTTTCTAGGACTCCTATGAAGCCAAATGAAGTAATATTCAAAGCACTAGCATTATATGCTTTCTAGCCTCTTCAGTTAATTTATTACTGTTTACTAATATCATTCATTTCTTCATGTTTAGTGTCAAAAGAGCTCTGCTGTCTTCCATGGTCAGCAATCTTATGCAAGCTGCTAAGACAGAATTAGGACTTTGACCCCTTCTTCAATCAAATTTGCTATATAATTACAGAGGACATACATTTTACTTATACAACATTATCTTAATGGTCTTCAGATTACTTTAGGAACACATTGTTCCTTAACATTCAAAGACACATTAACAACTTCCCTAACTCTACACTGTTTCACTCTGTTAAAAATGCAGACCTAGCACTGATTAAAAATTAAAACTTGAAAACAAACGAGTATAATTTGTCAGTAAGAAAAGCTGACATTCGAATCCTACAAATATACAATTTTTCACATCTCTTTTTGAGCACCATTCTGTGGCAAGCAAAAATTAGTTCAGCAGTCAGGCTTCAACCTCTTCCAGCAAATACAATCACAAAAAGCATTTTCATGACCAAATCTTTACTTCACTGAAATCAGTAGGGGCAGTATAGTTTCAAGCAAGAGTAAGTCACATGCTGAAGAAAAACAGGTATCTAACAGATGAAATTTCTGCCTGACAGTGCATATAGGCTGTACCAGCACTCTCTAGCTCAGAATACGGTTAGTTAGATATCTTAGATCTTTTTTAGTCAGCATTCTTTTCACAATGATTGTCTTGCCATTACACAAAATTTTCACCTATTCTTACAAAAAATTCTTATAAATTTGCAGGTTTAGTTCTTTCAGGACAAGTAAGTATAGAGTATATTTAATTTACATACATTTCTTTGAATAATACCAATTTAATTACATACCTGATGAAATGTAGAAATTCTAAACCACTTGAAATTTTCATGTGGCTTGTTCCAAAGACTATTAACAGGTACTAATGGCTTCAAATGGCACTTGAAACTAGTGTCATTAAAGGGTACTAAACATTGCTAATGTTGATCCTTTGTACACTTTGAACAACAATCTTTGCCGATAAGCAGGGACATTTAAATAATTTACTACTTCTTCCAGAGAAATTAATCATATCTTGGTAAAAATAAACTCAGAACTAAGCACAAAAACCCTTCTGATGATGAAGAAAAATGAAACAATACAAAAGTAAAAGTTGTAAGTAAAGAAATACAAGCATCTTTCATTTGCACAGCTTCAGGTGATTCACACCACATGCTTGGGGAAAAAAAACCAAACCAAACCAAAAAGAAATCTCTTAGGCACTTCTTGCCTTCTTGATGGCAAGAACAAAGAAGCAACTAATCTGCAAATACACTTTAAGTTCCCCTATCCACTTTTTATATGCGAGAGTGTGCAGCAGCATAGCAGATAGCTATCAGGGAAATGAAGCTGAGTGCAAACTGGGTGTAGATTGTTTGAGAAGTCACTTATGTCAAGATTTTTGAGAGTTTCCCATACTGAAACCTACAGAAGTTGGTCATACAAATGAATTCAAGAATCTGGGCTTTAATGACTATCTGACACATGATTTGTAGATCATGCGAATTTTTAAGAGGGCAGCAATAGGGCAGGGAATATTTGAACTTCTCAACAAAAATCCTCATTACCAGCTGTCTTCTCTATGTGCTGGTAGAAAAGCCCACCTTGACACCCTGGGTACCCTCAGGGAGCTCAGCACTTGCAGGCAATGGGAAGGTCCTCAAACATCCTCCCAAGCCTTGAGCACAGAGGTTCTTTTAGAGGGAAATCTGGGGAAGGAGAAGCCTAGGAACAGCTACAAATAATTACCAAAGTGGTAATTAGTTTAAGCAAACACTTCTCTGTTTAAGACCTTCTAAGTCAGTGTTGTATTATTCAAAAAAATAAAATTCTCATCAGTAAAACCAAATCCTGAAAGCAAAAGGAGGGAAAGAAAATTCTGGATTTTTTATAAGACATGCTGTGATATATGACAAGAATAAACATTGGAATAAAAGCAGATATGCTTTCTGAGCTTTGGACAGTCTTCAGCTAATGAAGTTATGTTAGATTTTTTAAAAAAAAATCCACTTGTATGTATGAGTTTGATCTTTACCCCGTTATTATAATTACAAAACTCCAATAATTACACATGATCAGCCACGATCAGCAAAAGCAATAGAAAATCATGTATGCCCACGTGAAGTGGTAGAGGCAGGCAGATTAGGTAGATGCAGTTTAACTAAGAAAAGTTTGGTCACTGAGGACAGATGAAAACATAGTGAGGAGGAAAGGGGATCTAGATGAAAACTATTATTCCTGAGAGTGAGCCTTGACAGAGGCTCCCCTCATTCCTCACGCCCACAGACACACTTCTCTCAACGTTGGTGAGTTTGTAAAGTATTGCTAGATCACCCCCAAGAAACTCAACGAGGAAAATGGACAAAACCTAGGACTGATGAGCTAGCACTTCACCTACTGCATTTTATCTCCATGTAGAAGTGACAGGAGCTGAGGCATTAGCAGGTGGTTACCTCCATTTGATCCAATTAATATCCAGCTCTGCATCAAAGGCGAACAGCACTTCAAGACAGCAAAAAGTGCTCACAAAATTCCAAGCCTGAGACCCCGCGATCCCGAAAAAAACCCAACCAAACAAGAAAAAACCTCCCTTTATTCTTCCAAACTATTATTCTGCAACAGAAATTACAGACCACAGAAGTAGGGAGGCAAACCGAAAAGTTTTGCTTCTTGCTTTTCAGTAAACTGCAAGCTGAATCAAACATGCAGAACTGTTTCTAAGTAAACAAGTTGGCAGAGGAAAGGTCAGATCACTAAAGAATAAACCTGCTGAGATTCCTTCCTGTCACTGAGATCCAGCAGAGGGCTTTATATCTTGGGAATGCAGGAATACACAATCACAGACAGGAGATCTGTTGAGAACGAAGTCAAGAGGTAGAGAAAAAGATGAGATAGTTACCAACTTTGCTTGTTACTTTTATTTATTGTTTTATTTTAAAATACATGGAATATTTAATTCTGTCACAGTACAACATCTATATGTATGGGGAGATTAGTCAAAATTAATTTGCATTACTTTGGCTAACGTTAATGTATTTTTTTTCTATGTGCCATTCCTGTTTAGATTTTGGTTTTGACTTAGAAAATAATTATTAAAAAACCCGTTCTGAGCATGAAAATAAGTGTTTATTCAGGGTGATGAAACTCTTAGTTTTCACACCAACAAAATACAAGCAGATTTGTCCAAAAGACCTACTTATTCTTCTTTTAAGTCCTGATACTTTACATATGAAGAGACAAAGATACCTGAGGTAAACACCATCTACTAGGCAAAAAGATGCATACACCCCATCACGTTATTTATGTTGGCGTTACGTGAAAAACATGTAATTATACAAAGAAGCCTATGAACACTTATAGATTGCTTTTAAGATTAAAGCCAGGAATGCTCCTCCTCCGTGCCAGATCTATATGAAGCCCAGCTGCTGGGGAGGAGGAGAGAAAAAGCATGATGAGACCCAGGCAGCCTTGTTTTGCCCTTCACCCCACACAAAGGGGGATCAGGTTATCCACTCCTTTAATTCCTCTGCTTCATATAGCAACACTTCTAGAGGTGAAGCAGAGAAGGAAGAATGGATGTGTAAGGAGTCAACTTGTTTAGGGCTGGATTAAATTGCATAGAAGGAAGATGGGAAAATGTGAGGTGATGGCTCTCTACCTACTGTTTCCCATCACTTCATGTGCTTAAGGATCTGCAACTGGTCACTGGGAGGGACACTCACAGGCAAGGCACTGGCAACAGAAATATTGCTCCATTTAATTTCAAATGGCAAATAAAGCAGGCAGGAAACAATCTCACCAGTTATTCACAAAGGTGAATAATAAGAGTCATGTAGTCTGCTGGTGAATGTCCTACAGATTAAAGATCATAATTTCTTTGAAGAAAGATAGCAGAGGGGTTGTGCTGTTTCTTTTACTGAAGGTATTTGGATAATTGGTCTTTTCCAGCAATTAACCCAGAACTGTCCTATTTTTCAATTAGACAAGAATCTCATTTGCATGTTCTCAAAGACAACAGGATATTCTGCTTCCTGTGGCTTTTAAATGGTGCAAAGGTAACCTTATATGTTCCTGCAAAAGTATTTCACTTGCATTTTCAAACAAGTTGCCAGAACTTCCCTGAAACAGAGCAAGGTAAAAAATGTGTCAGGTACAGGAGAAGAGATGATTGCAATCTCAAGTCCTGCACTGAATTTAATTTCCTGTAACAGCTGCATAAGGCTATTGGGATGAAGGTGGGGGTGCAAAGGTTTAAAGTTAAGTGAAAGCCAGGTTTTGCTTATAAATACGTGCATATAAATCCTTATATTTTATACCTAAAATTCAGGATTTCAAATGCAATACCTTCCTCTGACAAAAAGAAATTCTGTGTGTGTTACTCAAAGAGTATTTTCAGATCACAGAACATTTAAATTATGCTTAGTCCTCCCAAAACCTAGGGCAGCTCTAACTCCATAATGTTTTTTCTTGTGATTGCAGTGAACTAAATCACATCCCTTAAAATCTCCCTCCTCTAAACAGCACATTTGAAATACACTTCACAGGAGGATGAATCAAAGAAAATTGTCCTGCCTCCCCTTTGCTAAGATTTTGAAAAATATCACTTTCCTGGGGAGATCCAGGAACCACTTGAACTTATCTCACTACACCATTTGCATTCAAGATATTCTTGTATTCTATTCTAAATATCATGTGAATAAGAGACCGGGAGCTATACAAGAATTTCTCCTTTTTTCCTCTTTCAATCTCATTAGCATTGCCTTCACCATCTCTCAGAGGGGCTACCCTAGTTCTCTCAGGTCAGCTTCAACTCTTCTCCTTCTTACAATGCTTCACTTTGAGTGAGAGAATTAACAATAGTAGTTATTCATTGCATTATAAAATAACTCGCCGTGTCACATTTAAACATGTTGTTTGATTTTCCCATTATGCAAAATTACTGGGTAAATGGGAGGGAAAAAGGGAGGCATCGCTGCTGAATTGTCATGCATGTGTTAAAAAAAACCCCATGATTGTAAGGCCCAACAGGTTTTCTTTCTGCTGAACTGGGACCTATTTAAAGCAAAATGATACATTTAAAATGATTTCCTAGTGGATTCGATTAGAGAAATAAATTAATGACTGCTATTAAATAAAACATTTTGGCACTGAATATTATGGTAACTTGATTTGCATAATTTAACAGTTGCAGGGACTTAGGGAAATAACAATGTAAATGAGTGCTGAAAGTGTGCAGTAATGAAAAAGCATATTTTGCCATGCATAAGACTCTCCCCCATGATTGTATTTTAAGGTAATCTTCTCATTTCTTAATTACATTTTTAAATAAAGGTTAAAACAATTTGTTGTCAACACCTCCACTGTCACTTCATTCTGGTATTATTACAGATATTTACAAGTGTCTCTTTCCATTTCTTTTCCATAAAAGAAAAGTTAAGTTCTGAATATACAAGACTGAAGGAAATCCTCAAAGATGACAAAATAAAAATAAAATTAAACCAAAACCAAACAACCCCCCCTCACCATTGCTAAAAAGTGATAAAATAGCATTTTACTGTTTGCTATCAGCTAAACCCTGAGGAAAACAGATATTCCATCTAATTAGGAAAGCACTCATTCAAATAATAGTAATAGCAAAATAAAATGGTTTACTTCAATATTTAATAAATAATTAAAAGAGCTGGATTTCAATTGCAGTTCACAATTTCTGCTTTGTTCCAAAAAAAAAAAAAAAATTGTCATAGTAAAATGCATAGATCAATACTTATGTGGCTATCCACACTACGATTTTTAATTTTTTCATGTTCACAGCAATTAAACACTCTGGAGTTACTCTGCTCCATAAATAACACTACGGTTCCTTTTTAACATCCAACACTCATGCACAACACCAGCTAATTTGCCTTTCAGTTTGTCCTCACTAGTTGACAGAAAAAAAAAAGAAAAAAACAACACAAAAAGATCAAGGCTTCCTAAGATGTGTAAGGCCAGCCAAGTGCTCCATTAGCATGTAAACCAGCAGATGCTTAGTTTCGATATCCTGCTTTGACTGGCATAAATAAGGGCAGGTACATGTACATAAGCGCTCTCTACAGGCTCTCAATCAAATCTGAGAGGGCCAATTTAACAAGACAATTTGTCACCTCTAACTCACCACACAGTGGGTCTGTACGAGGGACATGGCACAAGCCAAGTAAAACTAGCAATCTGAAACCCTGTCACACAGGAGCTCACTATTGTTGCTGTCATGGTGGTTCTGCTCACTCCAGTATAGAGAAACAAATCCTCTATAAGGGATCGTGTGCATCTTCTGAGAGTATACTGATTATCTCCATACAAATTCACTCCTCACTTTCAAAATGAGGAAGCCAAAGATTAAAAAAACCCCAACCCCCCAACCTTGTTATTGTTAAGCCTTTTAAATGAAATTTAATAGACTAAAAAGTACAATGATAAGCTTATGACTACAATCCCCCTGGACCGGACTTCTGAATTAATGCAAGTAATGCGCTTTTTGCTTTATGGAACGCAATCCTAACTAATCCCAGCAAAAATGAGGTAAGGTAAAGGTGAAGTCATGGACTTCAAGAGATGAGAATGCAATACAAAATGTCTGTGTACATAATCAGAAAGGTAATGCAGTTCTGACTGTCAAAACAACAAATTGAAACAAATTATCTAGCCAGATTGGCATTATAAGCCTGCTCTGTTACATATATGTTTACACATATATGCACACAAACTCAAATATGTGTCAAAATGTTTAGATTATTATTTTAATGGTTCAGTTCAGTCAAAGACACTGGATGTTTCTTAGTGGAAGTTTCTTTGAGAGATAACCTTAACCAACCTGCTGTAGAAATAAGGCGGATTAGAAAAATCTCAACAGTATAATAATGAAAAGCAAATTTAAATGTTACTAAACAGATTAATGCAGCGGAAGTAAATTTACTAGAAGCAATCTGTTATTTCAAATTTCACATCTGTTCCAAAAGACAAGATGAACTGGTTTGATTCTGCACCTTGTACTGTCAGAAAATTGAGATCTTACTTGCTTCATTCTTGTTCATGAAATATCTTGAAAAACACTGATTTATCCTATAAGATAAAGGCTTAAGGAGCACTTTCTGGAACCAAATATTTTTAAAAAAAATCAATCTTGTTAATAAATATACAAATGGTCTAGCAAAAACATTTTTTAAAAAGTAGTTTGAGAAATGTTGTAATTGAAGAAACCAAAACAACAAATCACCACAAAAAAAACCCCTAACATTCCCCACCCCTAGAAGTTCATCAATGCAGGATTATTTCTGAAAGGAAAGGTATCACATTTGCCAGATGGAGAAACTTTATGATGGCCTTCATCCACCTAGGAGTACACCCACTCCAGGCATGCCTCAAAGTCACGTTCACCTGAAGTAACCTACGGAGCTGTTTGGAAACGCTTTCCCCTCCCATACACACAGAGCAATCTTCACAAGTCTAAAGTAATTGCTGTCAGTACCAAGTTTTACTTGAACAGTTATTTTTAATAGCTATGTTGGAACATGAGATTTTTGTGTTTACAAGTTTTTGATAGCATAACTTTTCATTTGGTCTCTCCTTTGAGCAGCTGCAAAAGGCACAGCAGTTTCTTTCTGTGTTTTAATGTCCTGGCTGCAGCCCTTGACGTAGCTACTAATACAGGAGAGCAAACAACATGGTAGTAGAAGCTGTAAGCTAAAGGTTTTTAAAAAGTTACTTGATTTGTGAAAACAAAAATAATCTTGAACAAAAAGAACGTAACAGGTGGTTGAATAAGGAAAAGTAAGACTAGAAGCATTTACATCCTAAAATAATCATTACCAAGGAAGCATGCCAATACAGACTAATTAGAATTTTTGCTGTATGTAAAGGGTTCAAGACTGACTTCCCAGTTTCTACAATGCTATTTTGTTTTACTGAAGTTTCTCCACAGAAATTTGAAAGCAATTTGAGCTGAAAAAATAATTGAAAAGATTTGAGTATTTGCATTAATCCCAAATTCACTTTCTAATATTTTGTTTGATTGTTGAAATACAATGCAAATTAAGAATATCACTGCTAAATAAAAGCTTCATGTACAATGATGCCTAGTATAAATGAGGATCACTGTGAGTAAGCAGTATTAAAAAAAACAAATCCAAATCTATGACAAATTGTTAACTGCAGCTAGCACAGCCAACAAATTCAGGTGTCAAGAACCAGCACCCCCAAATCAAGAGCAAAGGAAAAGACAGACATATCAGTACACCATTAACACCTGAAATGGGAGACATCTGTCAAGCTGTTGGATATCAGACTGTACAAGGTCATGGAAATCACAATCACAGGTTTGCCCTGACACTGTGTCATTTCCTCTGACCAGCCTCCTTTGAGGTAGCTCTTCAAACAACATCAGGATTTGTGTGCCTCTGTCCTTCTCACAAGGGTTCAAAGCACAAGCATAAAAAGCCTATGCAAGCAAAAAACCTGACCTTCACCTTCGCATTTTTCTATTTTCTGATCTTTTTTGTCCTTTTTCTTCAATAGGAAATAAAACCATAACAGGGTTGGGAACAGCATGGGGCACAGACTTCAACGTGGCATTTAAAGGAAAATCTGGTGTCTTTAGTATGCTTCCAGAAAAAAATATCTGTCTGCCAGCAATTAATTTTTAAGTTTCTTACACAACAAGAAGATATAATTTAAAAGCTGAAAAAGAATATGTAACCAGTGTTGACACTGATATAACTGCATTTTCAAGCACAGCTTCCTTTATGCATAGAGTTGCCATTGGCAACTCTTCAGTAGATAGTTTGTATATAATGTTACACACACATATGGCTTCCTTCCCCCTGCTCAACCAATGCAACAAGGAATGACAATTCCCATGAGGTTTTTATTCAACTTTGACATGAAATGTTCTTCCTTTTGGACATTTTCTACTTCTTAGAATTGATGTTTTTCTACTCTACATCACCAAGCAATAAAATATTATTTGTATTGGTAAGAGGTTACTGGATTTTTTTTTTAGCTACTTTGAGTTTTTCTACTCGGTCTTTTGGACAACAAATTTAATTTTTTTTTGTTGTTTTAAAGCCTCATCAAATATTTTAGCAAGCATTGAGTGAAAAAAGGAGGTGAGGGGAAAGGACATCGGAAGCAAGGAAGAACTGTTCCATTATAAATTCAAATTTTTTGTAACAAGTAGATAACATTCTTTATCAGGTCACTGAATCCTATAAAATTTATTTGAATACAACATATGCTATTAACTTGTTATTAACTTCTATGCCATTGAAAGGTTTCTTTAGGGTTTAAGTTACTTTAGGCACTGAAAGAATTTTGATTAATTTGACTTAAAATAAAAAGTTCATATATTTACATATGTACATAATCACACATTGGTTGTGATTTTGTCTGTTGTGCTAGCTTCTCTTTCACACCAGTACTAATTCTGCAATAACCTAAATAACCTATAGCCTTTAAAAAACATATCCAATTTTGATCTATGTATGGTATTGAATAAATGTTTTCCTTAAGCAAGCAAAAAAAAAAAGAAAAAACCCAAACCAAGCCAGAAGAAAAAAAGGTCCACCTGGGTATCCTCCAGCTAATTCACAGATGCCTTGTGTAAAACATGAATTTTACAAGTACAGACTTAGCTACACAATGAACTTTTTCCACATAAAATAGCCACGCCAGTGTAGATGGACTGTGCCAAGCCTTTGTATGGTCATTCTGAATCAGGACATATTACAGCTCCATCATTTTCATCATTTAATAACCAATTTTTTTAAAAAATAAGAGAAGTATCACCACTGTTATATTTTTGATAAAGCAACAATACAAATAAACTGACTTCATTTGGTTGAATGGGTGATCTACTGAAAAAAAAACCCCAATATTTTAATGAGGAACTATTCTGCACTAGCACAACCTCCTTTATCTGCATCCAAAAATACCATCAATAAAAATAATGCTGTCGGCATAGGCTAAACATGATGGATATGCTTAAAATACTATTGCTGTAAGCAATGCATTATTTAATCCAATGTATAAGCAAAACCCACAGAGGATAAAGATTTAAAATCACAAAACCCCCACACCCCTCCAAAAGAAACCAAAACTCAAGCGGAATCTTTTGAGTTTAATTTCAAAGCCACAATTGAATAGGTGATGCTACAACATACGTTCACTGTCCTTTCAACAAGAGGAGGACACATGCATTGCTGTTCCCAGGACAATGCCAGAAATGCAAAAGAAAATTTGTCACTCCTGAAGTCCACTGCCTCATTCCTCATACACCTGGCTCAGGTGAAAATAAAACCCCTGTGGAATTTGCATGGCCTCAATAGAAAATTTCCCCCTTATCATCTGAAACCCAAGTTCCTAAAAAATAGTCCATCCTTCCCTTTCACCCAGCTATGATGCATCAGAAACAGTTAGTACACAAAAGTAAATTCAGGCATTATTTTTTCTCTGAAACAAGTCATGGCTAGGTGTTCAAATTCTTTTTCACACACATATGTAATTTATAAAGTAATATACAATTAAAAAAACCACATACCACAATAAACCCAAGCCAGTAACAATCCAAACTGTGCTACTACAAAGCAGTGTGAAATAATGTTACACGAGGTGAGAAAACCAATATTTATTTCTATAGCTAAACACAAGAAATTTGGAGGATAAGTTGCCAAAACACAAACATAAGTGAACCCCTTTAGCTAACAAGCTTTTGTATTGTAAGACCAAAAACAACAAGCTAATGCTAAACCAGAGTTACATGAGGAAAAATGAGTCAGGATACCTGCAAACTGGACAACTGTGCAGATCTGCAGAAGAAGCATCCTCTTCTGTGTTCAAAAATACCAGTAACTTCTGCAGGAGAAGCAGCATGGAGATACACATGTAGCCTCCTGGAACGCATTCCCTGCCACTTGTGCAGCCAACTTAAGGTGTGAATTTACACACAGCTGATCCCTATATTCTTATGATGGAGAACACTTACCACAGCAATTAAATGTGGCCCCAAGTCATGAAGAGAAAGCTTCCACTTACCTAAAATGAAAAGAAAAGCAAAGCAAAGAAATAAGATTCAGATAATTTATCAGAAACTCAATGTTACAGATCTGATATTTAGGAGAGGAAACTCAGGAGTTTTTTTAATTTTCACTTCTCCTTTTTCCCCCTCCCTCCCCCCCCAAAAATTTTTTTTTTTTGCAGGGGATAAGAAACTATAGTAGTCTGCATGTGTACTACAACCAGGACATACATTTAATCAACACACATCTTCATCAATATGCCTTTTACCCAAATGGCACAGAAATTCAAAATACCAGGAAAGAGATGTCCAATTTAGGGTGACAGGGAGAACCAAGGTGGGGAGAAAAATCCAGCAGAGCAGGGATGGGTAGAACAGCTGCTCTGGGCGATTCCCTGGCCAGGGGGCCAGACCCACAGCTCACTTTCCCACTCCTTCAAGGGGGTGTGTCAGGACAAACCCTTCTACCTGACCGTTCCACCAAAGGGTCACTCAGTCACAGCACACCTGAGGCAGCTTCACCCCTTCTGAATGGGTGGATTGATTTCACTGGCCTTAAGCAAAAGCAAGATAAAACTAAATTCATGCATCATTATAAGCCCAGCAACTATAAAATTGGCATAGTATTTAATCCCTTCTGCTTAAATAGTTCTTAATAACTGGAGTGGTGTTAGATCAGAAGTCCTCCATAATTCATTAACTTTGTAAGCAAAAGCTGTGATAATAAAAATTAATTCAGCGAAATATGAAATGAGGTAGTGTCTGAAAGTTCCTGGAACATGGGATTTTAAAAAATAGAACATATTGTCTCCACTGTAAATGTATATACAGACATTCAAATCCTTTCTAGATACTAGCATGTATTATCAAAGAAGGGGTAGTTTGAGGGTACACCCCTCTTCAGCCATGTGAAATACTTAATGTGTAAGGACACTTAAAAGAGAGTTTAGGAGAGAAAAAGAAAAAGAACAAAGTCCCTAATTTACAATTGATACCACCTTTGAACTGCACTGCTTTTATTCTACATTTGCCATCATAGGAAGTGTTAGAATCATTTAAAACATGATGCTGTATGTTTAAATAAGGAACTCTGAAAGCCTGTTAAGGAGAAACAAAGGAATTCCTACAGAGTATAGCTGACTATATAATAAACCTCTAATTGTCAGAAGATTTAAAATAATTTGCATGCAGTTGCACCCTTCCAACATATATTTAAAGTGCATCCTTTTGTTTGTCTTTTTTTTTTCTTAGCATAGCAAAAATGTTCCTGTTATTTCGGAGACAGAGATGCCATCTAATTAGCACACGGCTGTATCATGCAGTGTAGTTGCAGAGTCCCTTTCACCTGTTACCCACCTCCTCTCTCCCAATGGAGAGAGGGGAGGATGGGTCAGGGGCCAAAAACAACACAATGGGGATGACACAACACCAAAAATCCTCCTTTGTCAATCTCTGTAAAGCTCTTCATTAACTCTCATTTTTTCTAAAATTTGTATCATTGGTAAGTAAACTAAGACCTTTCCCTTCAGCCTTTTGCTTAGTGTTTTCATAATACTCATAGCTGAGACATTGCTTTTCTGCATCCTTTCATCCAAAGAGACACTCTGCAGGAAAGGACTCAAATACTAGGGCCCTAAAAAATGCTCAAATTGGACAAAACAAATCACATTCATGGTACATTTGACAAAATAGGATTGGAGACATAGAGCACAGGTCAGATAATTTTTCTAAGGTATCTGTTATTTCTGTCACTATCTTACTGCTACAGGATAGTTGGAAACCCAGAACAACAGTCAGCTTGTAACAAACATATATAAGCATTAAGAGTTACTAAACTGTAAGCAGCAATCCTAGAAAGAGTTATCAAAATGTTTAACCTGGGTGGCTGTCAGAATGATTGGGTGGCATCTGATACGGTTAGAAATTATGTCACAATTCTGCTGCTGTTGTTCCTCCTGGGCAGGCCTGCACAGCGAGCTGTGCATCCTCCCTCTGTGTCACTCTGCTGTTAGAAACATGCATTAGAAAAATCCCACATTTTGCTTTGAATTAAAATAAGAAAATCAACAAAAGCAAAAAAGAAAAGCCATCTACTTTCTACACACTTTAGTTCTAGTAGTTAATTGCAAAGCTTATTAAGACTCTGTCTCCCCTCCAAAATATGACATTGTAAATGTGCTATTACTACATATATTTATCATACAGACTCCTCTTTATGATACCTTGTGTCACCACCCTATTCATGATTTTGTTATTTTAAAAACTCCCCCAAGCCAAACCTACAGTGCATAGGTAGTAAAGGCGCTGATATAAGATTCACTAATATGAACAGTTATAGCTGTATCCAGAAGAGAGAAGCTGTGCTGCAAGATAAGCCCTTGGCATGAATGGCTTTCTGCCAAGTTTCCAGACTTCAGCCTCAGAGGAAGATAAAGATACCTTGAAATCTCAGATCAGAAAAACTCGTGTGTAAAAGTTAACCTTGCCTCAGAGTCACTTCAGCTGCAAGTCTACATGCTTTGCAAAACTGGCATTATAGAAAAACAAAACCTGAGTACACTATGCAGTTAAGGCTATATTTATTTAATTCTAGCTAAAAAGAAAGCTAAATCACAGAAAATTATGGCTATTTCACACATGAAAACACAGTCTGTTACAGTCCAGAAACAAAACAGTGCAAGCAATAAACAGGAAAGTTCTTTTGGTCTTAAGATTGTTTCTGTCCTTCTATCTGTAATGAAGATAACCTGTCAACATCTACATATATTTCATTTAAAGTAAAATCTGAAGTATCCTGAGTTTAGACTATTCCTCTTCTGCCCCATCGAGCCTGAGCAGTCTAGGCCCTGACACGCAGGACACTGCCTTGCTGCTAAGTACTGCGCATAAGGGAAGCAGCACACCATTTTTCTTTCTAGCAAGCTCACTCAAGAATATCTATAAGCCCTTAATCTGTATTGCAACCAACCATTTTTATTCTCCTTCATTAGACTCAGTTTAAAGGGATTTGTTTCTGCACCAACTGCGGTGAACTCACAAAAATGCCTGTAAGATGGAGATAAGCTATGACCACAGTTGCTGCTCTATTAGTTTGCTTGCATGGTGGATGTTTTTGTGATTAGAGTTACTCCATGATTTAACGGTGGGAGGCTAATGGAAATGTTACTTGCTATGGTGGCAAGCTAAATCAGTTGGGGGAAGCAAAAGAAATGTGTTTACACTTGAAGATGTCACAGAAAACAGTGGGAAGTTCCCACCCCTGACACCAGAACTGGCATGCTCATTCAAGGACTCATCTACACTATTACATGCTCCTTCACACTTAGGAATCCATTAATTTACAATTATTTGCATTGATTTTATAGGATATTTGTAAGTTCTGCAGTAATTTACGGACTATAGAAGAAATGAACTGTGCTTCTTCCAAAGATAAGAATTACTGATAAAAAGGCCTTGCCATAAGTTACTGAACACATCACCAAGAGTCTGGATTTTTTGCTGTAAATTCTACATTAATTACAGCAAAACTGATAGGTAGATTCTATCAGTCCCACCAAGAATTTCTTCACTGATTCCTGACAGTAAGCCACCAGCAGGAAATGTAATCAGCCAGATAATGTCAGCTCAACCTCTGAGGTCTTGTTAAGTCAGAGAGATTTAAAATAATGTCATTATTGCATATATCATCTCACTGGCAAAGGCACTGTGTTCTCAAAAAAGTACCCTAAATCAAGTGAAAGTCAAAAAAGAAAATCTGAAAAGAAATGCTGCATAAAATACAATTTCATCATATTTTGAGAGCTATATTGACTGTGGCACTGAAAAAATTGACAGAGGCCCAGTGATTGAGAATGAACTTCTTCTAGAACACACACTGTATAAACCATGAGAACATGTTTTCAAGACCAATGCTTGTCACTTATTATTTGAAAAAAAAAAACAACTTTGAAAAGTTGGGGGCAGGGCGTGCCTATATTTTTAAATAAAGTATGAGCTGTTTGATAAAATAGGCTTGTAGATATTATTTCTGGCATTTTTTTTTAATTTTTCTATACAAATATGAAAAAAATTACAATAAAAAACAAAGATCTAATTTTTCTTCTTTGCTCAGCACTTTGCTCAGTGACAGTGTGAACAGAATTAATGCCAATTTTGGGTGAATCCCTTTCAATATAAAGGATGTCACTACATAAAAAACTTAATTCCTGATTCTGTAGCATAGAACCATGCTACAGAAATGTAGTACCAGTCAGAGCTAATCATAAAATCCCTGCCAAACCATATCCTCCTTTGAGGAATCTTTTGTTTCTATGTATATCTTTATAATCAAAAATTTTCCTTTTCACTAATAGGCCTTCAGTACTGCATATGGCATCCTGGCACCTAAATGACCTATTAATGCATACAAATATAAACCCAAAACTAAATACCAAGCAGATAAAACTTCCATACATAGATATATTCCATAACAGTAGAAGTATGGTTTGTATAATGTTGGTGCTGAAAGTTTTATCTCTGTGCAGCCCATGCTCAGTGGACACTCAGACCTTATCTTTGTGAAATTCTGTGTTGGCCCGAATTATATTTATGGCACCCTAGCAAAATCCCAGCAGAACTGTTAAATTGGTTGTGGTTAATTATACACTGCTCAGTCAGAGAAGAATCTGAGTGGTGCAGGAACTCTGATGAACTCTGAACCCTTCTTAGAGGATACGCACGCATCCACACACCCCCAAGGTAGTTGTGCAATTGAAGGCACCAAAGTTATTTACATGCAGTCAAATGAGACCAAACAAGGCAGATGATCTACAGCCAGTAGCATCAGTTCTCCACAGAGCACTCACCAAGATCTTCAGTACTTCATGAGGCAGTGGCTTTTGGGGAGTAGCAAACGTAGGGAATGGCATGCCATAATTCACACAGAAAAGGAGTTGGTTCTAAGCAGCCTGGGCAGCTGCAGTGTAATGGCTGAGCCTTTGACTTTCCAATGCTCTTTTAAACAGACTTTGTAACCCTTTAGAGACAGGGATGAAATTATTGCGAAAATGTAGTGATATGTTATCTCACTGTGGCCTTAGAAATAATGCACAGCATAAATAGTGAACAAACCAGTATCTTTTCCAATTATCTTAATATTCCTTAAAGCTAATTGTCACAAGAAGTCTTTTGTGTAAAACTGAGAGCTGCTTGAAGATGAGAAAATAAAGATACAAAATATTCCCCTGGAACACGACTATCATTCTAGTTTCAAATGCAGTCCCCATCTGTCCCCATGTGCCTCCTTTTAGCATATTTTTACCATAAGCATGTGAGTGAACTAATAAAATGAATATGATAGCATGGTGGAAAAAAAAAGATCTCTTGCTTTTGATAGACCATGTCAATATGCTAGATAGAAGACTGGAATCCAAGTTGATGTCACCAACAGTGTGAAGAGAAATCATAGAATATGTTACAGACAAGCAAAATCAACAGCTAACTGGACATCAGATATAATTTCCATTTGATGAAGCAGCCAATTTTAACACAGATGTTCTTTTGACATACACTAACAGCTGTAGACTGAGTGCACCTATAAGCAGTTTGTAAATGCCTTTCATTGAAAGCATTTTCAATTTTCTCTAATTTTTATTAGAGGCATTGCCTAAAAGATTTATCTGAACTGTGTAGGCACAGACACGGTTACCCAGAATTAACATTCCAAGTGCTACCAGATAATGTGCAATATACCAGCCTTGTAAACCCTCACACTATATTTTGTGTCTGAAAATTTGTGAAGTGTAACATTATTTGACTGTCTCATTTTTTAACAGCACACAGCCCTGCTTTCCTCCATCATCGCCTGTTGCCACGCTCCCACCTATCTCCATAACAAATGAGCCCTCGGTGTTTACTCTGATCAAAATTCATAGCTACAGCTGACTGCTGCGGTGCTGCACTCATCTACAGGAGTAAAACAGGCTGTGGGGCTGATTAGTGATCAGCTGGGCTATACACCGCTCCTGAAAAAATGTTGCTACTGACAGTCACAGCTCATTTACGCCTCATTGTGATAGATGCACAGAAAGTCATGAAGAGAAGGTCGGGAGCCACTTAGACATACTTAGACCATTAAAGCGGGCAGTGTGAACCTCTCTAGGTAAGTCACAATGAAACACAGTAGACAAGCAGTATCACAAAACACTGGGTTTACTGTGTGGTAGAACATTACCATATGTCAAGGCCATCACACTGAAGGCAGAGTCACTCACCAGCTCACCAGTCACTCCAGGCTCACTAGAGCAGGACAGAGACAAACACTGAGCCAAGGTGTTTGATCTGTACAGGGCAGCTAGAAGTGACTAACAGCTGTAATCTACCCAAGAGCCAAGGCAGATGTTGGCTTGGCAGGGGAGCCCAGAGAGATGTTCTCTGCTGTTGCAGACCACTACTTAAAATTTTGGCCATCCTAAGTAATTTCATCCATTGCTGTTAAAGGACACATCCCCTTACTGCTCATGGGGTACAGGCCATAAAGTTTATTTAAATATCTGCACTGGTTTTCACTGGGGTAGAGTTAATTTTCTTCCTAATGGCTAGTATAGGGCTGTGTTTTGGATTTGTGCTGGAGATAAATTTCTGCTATTGTTAAGCATCAAGGCTGTCTCTGCCTTTCAGCCCACCCCACCAGTGAGGAGGTGGGAGTGTACAAAAATCTGGGAGGGAACACAGCCAGAGCAGCTGACACCATCTGACCCGAAGCATATCCTATACCATACAACATCATGCTCACTGTAGAAAACGGGGGTAAGAAGAAGGAACGGGAGGACGTGTGGAATGACATTTGTCTTCCCAAGTCACCATTACATGTGATGGAGCCCTGCCTTCCTGGGGAGGGCTGAACACCTGCTTGCTCATGGGAAGTAGTGAATAAATTTCTTGTTTTGCTTTGCTTGTGTGCACAGCTTTTGCTTTAACAATTAAACTGTCCTTATCTCAACCCATGAGTTTTCTTTTGATTCTCTCCCCCAACAGGCTGCGGGGAGTGAGCAAGCGGCTGAGATGCCAGCTGGTATTAAACTACAGCATTGTCCTGATTAAAAACTCAGTCACGGTAGTCTTCTGAGGGAAAACAGAGCTACCCTGTGGTCAGCAAGGCATCTAAAAATGATAAAGGGTTTTGCACAAACAGACAAGGAGGTGGATGACAAGACTTCATGTCAGAAATATGAGATATTTCCAGGATATATTGGGTTTGGAGGGAGGAACAAAACACAGAGCTTTAGTAACGAAGGAACACAAGCAATCCTTCCATATACTTAGTATTCCTTGCATATACATGAGCACGGAAAAGTCAAGAATATAAGCAGTTACCTAATCAGGAAAGTTAAACTTCTAGGAGAAGAAACACGTGACAGTATTTAGGATCAGGAAAGAGCTGCAAGCTTGGGTCAGTAGGATAGCGTTTTCAGAGCAAGGAGGTATTTACAAGCATGGCATCAGGCTCTGGTGTTATCTGTGAAATGGCTGATAGCCATGCCAGGCTGCAGTGACCACACAGTGTGTCCAGCTCTGTGTGAGCCCAGATGTAACAGCACTGCCCAGATGGAACAGACCAGTTTATTGAACCAGTGCTTAACGTGTATCTGAGGAGGGCAGTATATTGAGCTTTGTGTAAAGATCAATTAAATGGCCTTGAGATGGGCCTGTAATGAAGATCATGAAAAAGGAAGAGAGCTGATTTTGACACTAAGAAAACTTCAGATTATCAAGTTGCTGAGAATCGTGAAAAAACAAACAAAAGACCCTCAAACTCTGCACGAACTCTAAGAAGCTATCACAAATTTATTTTTCCTACAGCTCAAGCCTGTCACCTCTGCTACCTTCCCAATATAAAACTATAGACCAGCTCATTAATACCCTCAGCTCTACTCTCAGAATAATAAGTGTAAAGCATCGAAAAGAAATAATAAATTGCAGCAACCCTTAGAGGTATCGCAGCTCCCTTCTTTTGTCTACCTTCTGCGTAGTATTAATATGCTCCAGATACTCTTAGTCAAACCCGAAACACAGCTTCTGGAATGGCAAAGGGCAGATGTCGACAGAAGAAAACCAGCACAACTCTGAAGTTTTATTGTCACATAGCTCTACTGAAATAATCATCTGTAAATATGGAAAGCATTATAGATATTGAAACTTGCTGTTTAATAAGCGTGCACACTCTTGTATATAGACAAACCCACAAAACATTATTTCATTTCTTCACTTTGATTTTTTAAAAAGAATTATCCTAAATTTCTACCAATTTTACCTAAATGTTTACTTTTTCGGGGAAGGAGTAAAAATATTGAAAAATGGAGACTACAGAGTATAGAAGATGCCCTGTTCTTGTATCACCGCACTGTGCTTCTGAATATCCAGCTGCAATTGGTGTTTCTTTCACAAGCATTCTAGATTAAATAAATGAAGCCACATGAGTCCTGTGTGTCAAAATGCACAGAGCTGAGACAAACAGCTTTTCACTGACGATTTCTGAAGTCATAAATTTGGAATAAAGGAAAGGGATATATAGGGATTCATTATATTCTTTACCCCATAAACTTCAATTTAGAGAAAACTAAACACATAAAACAAGATTACAATTTTATAACTCTATCATATACTATAAATTAAATCCTTGGAACTCCTTCTGCTTTTCCTTATTCTGTCATCTTATGCCTGTAAACTGCAATACGCCGCAATGGAGGTATATGAATTCTTTGCCAGTATAGTAGCAGCGTATTTTGCAAATACTGTTTTCCTAAAGCAGATGTTTTGAGTCCACCCTATGGCGGTAAATACTTCACAGTAAACCTCCTGCTTAAACTATTCTTTTACAGCTGACAAAGATTTTAACCCACCAGCTACCATCTATGCACCTGAAGTATCACCTTGGAAATGGTACCAAGTAGCTTGGTGGCAGGAGGGATAGAGAAAAGTGTTCCAAGTAACCTGCATATGTACAAATAGTGAGGGCTACAGACAAGAAAACAGGGAAACAAAAAAATGGGGCTGGTAAAATGCTGGGTAAGAGAAAAACAAAAAACCCCTAAAACCTTATCACGCCTCCACCACTCCTCATAATCAAGGCTCAAACATGTTGAAAACCACTATTCAGTATCATGCTCAGTGATCAGCAGTCTTTGGGGATTTAGTGTTCATTCAGCAGGAATTTGCAAAATTCTACACTAAAGGCTGTATCAAGGAGTTATGATTTCAGGGCTGTGCATATACTGGGAAACAGAACTCCTCTGGTAGGTATTTTGATGGGTGATACAGATTAAGGTATCAGTTTATATCAAAAGGTATAATTTCCCATATAAATAGGCTTATAAAAGCTGTTATTTGAATACATGAATATAAAAGGAATTTTGTAGGGCATCTCAGCAACAAGAATCAAATCTTTAGAGGATGGCATCTACAGGAGCATTTTCCAATTGAGATGCCCACTGTGATTCAAATATTAACTTCTCAACTTGCATTTAGAGTTTTCACAATGTTACATCTTTAAGTAAAACCTGCCAAATAAATCAGCTTATTGCAAGAACAAAAAGCCACGTCTTCCTAAACTATGAACTGACAGTCATAGTTTTTTTAATTATCATGGAGCCCTATAAATTATAACAACATGAGAGCTGAAATTGCAAAAAAGCCTCCAAGATTTGAAATGACAAGCCAAGTCATATTAAAGTATAAGTGGCAATATTCCTGAGGCACGATAGAAAAATTGATAAACACTGCTGACTCATATAGAAGAAGCCAGTATCTTCAACAAAACCCACTGAAGCAGCAAGTATAAGAATTTGTACTAGATGGTTAGACCCTATCTAGTCAAGGGCATATTGGCTGCTGAAGCAAAATAAAGCAACTGTAAAGCTGACTTCATGCTTTTCATCTAAATTCTCTTAGTCTGCCTTGCCCTGGTGGCTCAGATTTGTTGCTTTTGAGCAATTTGTTTTAATAATCTTCCAGAAACCATCTCAGCAACATTATTGTGCAAGGGATTATCATGAAAAAAGTAATAGCATGCTTTACATATCTGCTCATTAAAACACATCATTTAGGTGCTGGGGAACTGTCCCTAGAGCTCTCTAGAATGCTGCAGCATTTTGGAACAGAGGACAGCAGTAATAAACAATTCTGTAGGAATGAAAAAATCCCCGAAGTAATTTATAAAGAGGTCACAAGCACTTCAAACGACAGCATTTCAGTTCACATCTGTCTTCTAGTCAATAGCACTCATAATTAGTTATTGCTATGCTCATGTCCACATTTTCCTGTCTCAAATCATGTCCTCAGTGTTTTTTAAGTTCTCCAGTAACTAAGTCAAATGAATATACAAGGAGGAAAAATATGTAAAGGTGAAGAGCATATGACTTTCTCCAGCCCTACTCAGTTTTATCTGAGTACAGTTGAGTTTTCATCTACCTGTATTCCTTCAGAGAAAGGAAACTGGATAAACTCTTCCTTTATTTTTATTTTGGTTTTGGTTTATTATTTCATGATGTGTACTCACAATGTATATAAAATACAGAAAAATATTGCTGTACTGTTGTACTGTTTTGCTTTGATATTTACATAATGGGAATAGAAAAGGGATGTATTTCAGAAAACTTGTGTCAGACCTTCCATGACAGGAAAACAAAATAAAAACATAATCATTAAAATAATTCAGCTGAAAGAGAAACTAGAAAGGAGAGGGGGAAATAGGGAGCCACTTGTCACCTCTACCAGCTTTAAAAATCAATATTTATCATGAAAAGTCTCTTGGCCAAATCTGTAATGTGGCACTCAAGTCCACTGAAATGCACTGTTTAGGTCCACTGTTCTTAGATCTCGCTTAGAACCTCTAACTTAGAGGTTGAGTTGTTCTGTTTCATTGAAATGTTATCCCCAAGTATATGTCATTGAGGGACTTATACGAATTTTTTTCCCAACATTTTCCTATTTATAGCTTTTTCCCTCCTTTCTGACACACTGTCACTTCTAGAGGGTATTTTACAGAACTTGACTAGGTTAAAAAACTACAGAGGTTTTCTACAGGCTCTATAACATTTCTATCAATTGTAGAAAATGTTGTTTGCATGCAATTTCTAACAAGCCTGTTGCAAATTGAGGCATTTCAACAATATTTCCCTTTCCTTATATGATTTACAGTTACTTAAGGAGCAATTCATTGTGTTGCCTGGTTTGATTCAATCATTTGTGATATGTGATATGTCCCAGCAGTACTCCCTCCTGAGTTTTAGTGGCCAGCACACTGATATATTTGCATTCAAAAACCTATGCTTCCAAGTTATCAAAGGTTGTAGTTAAAATATCTGGTGTACAGCATGTAAGTGATGCATAAAACATTGTTTATAAGGTCAGGGATAAATCTTTTATATCAGGAGTGATGTCTCTTCGTTTACAAAAAAAAAAAAAGAGCAAATGTAAAGAGGAAAGGGGCAAAGACTGAGATTCGTTTTCACTAACTTTTCAAAAGTAGACAGAATTTTATTGGTTTATTTTCTTTTGTCAAACCTCTTGTTCTTGAAGTAGAAGCATGGCAACCAAACAAGTACTAAGTTTATTTAACATTTTCAGAGTGCTTTGACCCATTAAATACAAATTATCTAGTTCTTTCAAATGTGCCTTCAGTCAGTTGGTTCCTTTCTACACAGATAACCAGCCTACAAAATCACATTTTAATGGTCTTGCATTCAGCTTGATTTCCTAATGTATTCAGGGTCAAATCAGTCATAACCTTTTCTCCAGTTCCTCGGTCCTCAGATGATCAGATCAGATTTGTTCTTCTTCCTACTTTTTATCAGTTATTGGCATCAAGCCTAGGGGTATTATTTCCATTTGTGCAGCTTTGTAGCATCGATGCATGTTTGGAGGATATACAAAAGGTCCAGTCGTGGTCTTCCCGCTTATTTTCTTTCTTACTGTAAAGGATGTCTGTTTCAGTGCTTTTAGCAAACATGTGCTGGCCTCAAATTCTGTTTTCGTTTCTGTAGTTCGCTCTGGGGTGCTGATACATCTCATGAGCACTGATCGGAGTAGACTCATAAGGAACTAAAAAAGACTCCAACAACCTACAGGCCTGAATAGGATGAATACATGCTAGTTAGAATTCCTAAGGGATGACAAAAAAAATACTTCCTGAGTTGAGTGCTTAAATTAAGACTTTTTCCTTCAGGTGAAAAAAAACCTGCATAAAATCAGCTGTATCAATTGCATTTTAATATCTTTTACTGCTGGATCCAAGCTACAAAAGCACGCATTCTAAAAAAATGACTTTTTTTCCCTGACTGCACAATAAATACGTGAGATTAATGTGTATGAAAAAAACCCCCAGTTATTATTTTGACCTTGCTCCCTCTTTGCTGCTAATTATGATTAATTATTCTGAATGGTGATTCTCTTTGAGAAATAATGCACATACACAATGCAGCATGACACAGCCCTTTCACAGGACCAGTTGTTGTCGTATAATAGAGACTGCTGCAGCTTAGACTGCTTGCCATAGCTCACATTGTACAGGAGGAAACTACAAACTCTGGACTAGGAATGGTGTAATGGTAATAACACTTCTCAAAGATGTCACAAGCCAAAGATCTAAACAATTCCATGATGCAAGGAAAGAATAATTTTATTAGCAGTTCAAACGTATTTCAGTATTTTCTTTCCCAAATGCATTTTTAATGTAACCCTCTATCTTTCCTCACATTTTATTCTTTTCTGTTGGTTCCATGGATATAAAGGGGTTTCAAAGAAATTAGAAACATTTCCGCATCACTTCAAAACAAGGACTTCACTGAAAAGGTGTTTTTAGCCAGGGCTTTTATAGGTGCTTTAGTGTAATACTTGCAGCAAATTACCAGTATCTTACTATTGAAGGTGATTTAATGAATATTACTTGAGGACATTTTTGTACACGTCTGCATAGAGTTTCTTTGAACACAGTGAACTGAATTAAACCCTGTAGGATGCATCCCTTGATAGCCCTGATCAAAGATTCAGCCAGAGCATCAGAATCTACTAAATGTGCTAGTTTTTCCATGCCATGCCTTCTCCAGTTTTAACCTGCATATAGCTTTTAGTATTCAGCAGCCAAAAGAGAGGCTTTCAAAGTTAGAAGAGCTGTTTCCACATAATAGCACAGAAGGACTAAAAAGAGTATATACAACTTACACTGATGCTGCTGACTTCAATTCCCCAAACTAGCTGACTGCATGCTCAAGAGTATCCACGAAAGTAACAAGAAACTTTCTTATGCCAACTTAAGGAACAAGAAATAATTACTTTGGTGGTCGTAAAAGTGACTAATAATGCAGAAGACTACTAAATCCTATGAGATTAGGGAGGCTGATGTGTTGAATAAATTAATAACATTAACTTCCTTTCCCCTCTCCCTAAGCATCTTTAGAGAAGAATCTTGTCTTCAAAAGCACTGAGATGGAATTTTGCATAGGGAATAAGAGAATCATAGAGTGATTTGGGTTGGAAGGGATCTTAAAGCTCATCTAATTCTGAACTCCCTGCCATGGCCAGGAACACCTTCCGCTAGGCCAGGTTGATCACAGCCCCATCCAACCTGTCCTTGAACACTTCCAAGGATGTGGCATCCATCACTTCTCTGGGCAACCTGTTCCAGTGCCTCCACACACTCACAGTAAAGCATTTCTTCTGAATAGCTAATCTAAACCACCCTCTTGCACTTTAAAATCCTTGTTTGTCCTATCACTACATGCCCTTGTGTAAAATCCCTCGCCAGTTTTCTTGTAGGCCCCCTTAGGTATGGGAAGGCCACTATAAGGAGCAGAAAATTCAAAAAGAGGAACATTTTTCTTTAGCTCTTCACAAAAATTTACTTAGGAAAAAAGGGATGAGAGAACAGTGTGCAGCAAGGATATATTCAGATATTGCATTGAATGCAGTGTTCAACAGCAAGAAATCATCTTATTGAGTAAATCCTAACAGCTGCTTTTGTGGCTACTTGTTTTGCATCTGAATTCTGCAGTCATATTTAAAAGCTTCTTAAAGTAAACTAAATTTACAAAAATACCATTTACTGTGGCACCCGTTCTCTTTTCCTAGGGAGGGAGAGTTCTGTTCATAGGGTATTTGCATCTCTCTTTTTATCCAGATTTTCCTCTGCTATCATCTGCCATTAAATCTTACATAAAGGTAAAAAACAATATTCAATGTATGATACAATGAGAAAATTTTCCAAGTTACAGAGTGGGCTTAAAATTTGCACTTTCCCATCACTTTCAGATTGCCTACAGTCACAGTATGGTCAAACTCTTAGGTAGCTGCATCTTTATGTAGACTCTTCCCTCCACGTTGAGTGTCAGGCCCTACCTTGCCAATCAGTAGCATTTAGATGCATGTGACTCCAAAATTCTGCCAGGCATTCACTGCACCTTTAGGCATTAGAAATGTTTTCCTAATTGCTAAGGCTAGCTTCTGAAAAGGGACATAGATATGTTAAGTTTCAAAGGATGACCCTTAAAATACACAATCTTTCTGGATGTAAGTTTCAATCACATGAAGTTGACTTAAATTTCATCCAATGTAATCAACATCCAGTTTTTAGAAGTTGTCTATAATTCAGCAGTTCATTCTACAAATCACTTAAAATTATTGTCAGACCTCATATACAACAAATTAACTTCAGTTATAGTATAGCAGCACTTCTAAATCTACCAAATATGAAACCCATGGAAATTTAAATGGTGTGGAAACACATTTCTAGCTAGCCTTAGTTCTGTTGATTCTATTTCCATTTTTTTCACTAGACTCCAGCCTTCTGAACAACATGTAAAAAGATGTAAATAAGTTAAGAATACCTTGCTTCTCTGGCTGAATCTCTTTTCTCTAAGTAATATCCATTGTTTTTACATTAAATTGATGAAGGTACCACCTGCTTTGAAGGTACTCAGAGACTGCCTAAATTAGAAGACAAATAGATATTTGCCTTTCAAAACTGATATGCATTTTTCTAAGAACAGATTTACACACTTTATACAGCATAGGCAAATTAATGCAGGAATGTCATGAAGACTTTGGGCCACCTTGAAAAAAAATGTGATTCCCAACTGCTTAATCTGTGTAAGAGAACACAGTTTTTATTGGCATGTTAGAATTTCTTTGCAATTCTAAATACCTGTCTGAAAAACTGGCTACAACAAACACAATTAGGAAAGCTGCTTTACATTGGCTGGACCACCAACCAAAGGCACTCAGTCAGGGTACAAGTGTCTACAAATTTTATTCCATCGGAGATGAAAGAAACCTTACATCCATCTCTATATCACTCTTTCACATGAAGCATCTCTTTATTAACATTTTCTTTTCAAGGTGACCAGATGGAATTCCAATGGAATTTAATGAAAATAATTTACATTAACCAGAGAAACAAATAAACAAAATCTGAAGTACTCTTGTTGAAAAAAGCACAAAAATTGCACAAAAATCAAATGACTAAAATATTTCTTCCAGCAGCAGCTCCATTCTGACACATGTTTAGCACTGCAAATCTCAGTAACAAAATATTGCATATCTCAACAGGATAGGAAAAGTGCCAGAGATCACAAGAACCCTACTTTTTATTTTTCTGACTTCTGTGGATTTATATTTTTATGCATATCCAAATGTTTTCCATGCAGCTTTTGTAAAATAAGTCAGAAAGAGAGAGGAAAGATATGAGGAGCAATTCAATCAGAATAGAAAAAAAAATAATCCTGCCTTAATTCATGTTATCACATTTTTTTGCGCCAGTTAATATAAGTAGATTTTGCAATACTGAAAAAAAGTATTTACTTTACACAATTTGAGACAAGAAACTGTATTGCATCCATTTTTAAGGCATGAATATTCAGACAAGCAATTTAGATAATTTAAGATTTGTCAGTTCCCCAATTGTTAGCACTCATCTGACATAAAAGGTCTCCTTACATAACCTCAGCTCAAGCATTAGAAAATGCAATTCCCCAAAGCATTAGTCACTTCCAAAAATTTAGGTCAGAGAAGATTTCTACCCTTCAACATCAAAACGCTATTTCCCTGAAAACTCACAGGGATTATATTCCATTTCCTTGAAAAGTTCTACTGAATACAACAGAAAGCAAAGTGCAATCATCAAACTCTTGCCACGGTCTCGTGCCTGCACATCAGAGAAAAATCTCAAAGAGTGAACTCTAGAAGGATGAGACCTCTCAGGTGATGTGTATGAAGTAAAGGAAAAGTATTGTGCTGATTTTTATCAAGTACATTCCACGAGTACTTTTTAAAACTGCAGTGCATCTCCTCTCCACTTACCACCTTAGAAAAGTGACAGCAGATTTGATAGTGGTCTGAAGTATGGTTTCTACGAGAGTATTAGAAATGCATATGAATAAAAGAAAAATACTCTTCCCAGACTTTATCCATCATTCGATGGATTACACACATTACACTCATTTACACACAAGTGACCCTTGTCTGTTAAACCTGCCTTCTAAATTAAGCGAAAGTCAGGGGGTGAAAAAGATAAATTTTAATTATCACTTTTTAAATATGTAAGTAAGAGGTAAAAGTTTACAGAACTTAATGACAGGTGATGTCACCGCCAGTTCCTGCTAGTAATGTACAACTAGTGAATCACAGAATTAAAGAAAAAAATCAAAAACCACCACAAAAAACCCCCAAAAAACCAGTAGGCTGACACCCTCTTTTTGTCAGGAAAGTGAATATCTGTAATCACCAGTACAAATCAAAGGCACTACTAAAGTAAGAACAAATCCACTTTTTTTTTTTCTTTATGCCAGTTCCAACGGTATACCAGAAGTCATAACAAAAATATCTTAATTTCTTTTCAGCTGAATGCTTTATTCTCATAATCTCATCTGTCATCTTTTTAAGTATAGAAGCTTTATTTCAGCATTAGGTACAAATCCGACTTGAAAAAAACCAACAAACAAAACCCCACCCCTTTGAATTCTGTAGCCTTCAACTTTATTTCTACCTCTGCAGTGAATAAAGTGCTAATTTAAATAGGTGAGGTGGAGTGTGGAAGTGTCATGATTGCCTCCTTGAAAAAATCTGTTCCATCACTAGCAGTTTTCTGCCTCCCTACTAAGAAATAAGACCCAGAAAAGGGTTTTGAATATCTAGATTTTAGTGCAGATTTCAAGACCTTTGTTAGGACTTGAACTGAGACTTTTGCCACCAGACAGAAATTTCACTACCTCTCTATGAATCTGTTTCCAGCTTGAGAAAGATCAGCAGAGACTAGATGAAGGCTAGTCTACCTAGTTATATAATTACTTAAGGGAAATTATGTTATAAAGACAACTGAGAAAAACGAAGTCTATGAAAAACGTGACTGAAAAGCCCAAATAATATTAATTTTAAATCCCCTCTCTGGAGATGCAGTTACATAATCATAAAATGTATAAATTTTTAAAAAAAGTGTCACTAGATCAAAACTGAGTTTTAAAAAGCATTTGCAGATTAGAGATACTGGAGTATTTAACAATTACTTTAGTATTTCTGCTGCAATAACCATCTATGAAATATGTGCTCCCTCACATGGTTTGTCATGCACACAGAAATCAACTGTGGAGGTTACAACTTTTCCTTATAAATTTTAGAAGAGCTGGAAATGTAATATTAAGAACATTTTCTTTTTAAGAGCTACTGAGGGATCAAAATAAAGTCTGTCGATTAATATGCCATCAGAAAATGAATGTGCTTTTAAAAAAAAGTTATGTGTAAAATGTACACTACAATATACATACTATAAATGTGTATATGTGTGTATATATCTATAGCTATATATATATCTATATGTATGTATGTATGTATGTATGTATGTATGTATGTATAATAAAGTTGTGAGTATGTGAGAAGCTCCTGATGAAGTTCACACAATTCGAAAATTGACCTTTCTTTGTCTGGTACCAGCACCCTTGCATATTGTTTCCTGAACCTGATGAATTTTTCTTCTACCCTTGTGCCACTTGAATTGAGGCATCTTATCAGTAGGTCACTAAATTCCAGGCTTGCTTTTAATTTCCACTTGTTCCAATCAGTTAACTGTGAGTAAAAAGAACGGCTTCTATTTAGCATGGAATTCTCATTTTCTGCCTCATTGAATTTTTATTTGCATAAAGTCAGAAATTCACCTAAATAACCAAATTACCCTACCCAGTCACAGAATCACACATCTGAATAGATTAAGAGGAAATTGTGCTATTTGTCTACTCTTATTTTCCTTTGGTCTTTAATTTTTAAGGAAGAAAACAATTATCTTCTGAGTGCTGTATTTTTTTTCCTCGGAGTTAAAATATACCAGTATCAGACTGCTCTTCATTCACACAACTCACTGGCACCATATACAACTTCTATATCTGTATTGTGGTGTTCAAGTTGAAAGCCAGCCCAGAATTTACAGATTATGCCCTAGGAGGTGACAAACACCATTAATAAGTACTGGTCCCTGTAGCTCTCATGTAGTTTATGACACAGCACTGCATACAAACATTAATAGCTCCTGTTTGTGCACTGAAATTACTTTGATGAAAACTTTCTTTGCTGTTTTTCTTTTTTTAAGACATAACTAAGAGGCCCAATAGGTTTTACTGTAGACATTGCACAACATTATTTGTTTTTAGAATTAAAACGTGCTTGAAGGAAAGAAATGATTTGAACTTTAGTCATGTTTCTGTCAAAACCTGCCTAAATTTAGGTTTTGGGACTGTAGCATCTGAAATAATAACATCACATAAATTCAATGTTTTATGTGAGAACTAATCTGGTAAAGTTTCCTGTAAAAAATAAAGTCAAACACAGAGCACTTCATCCTCTCAGACAAAAAGTTCTCTAATTTTGGGATACTGTGGCTAATTATACTGCATTGAGAACAATTTCCTTATGTAAACACATAGAGACATAAAGCCTGAATTCCCATCTACCTTCACATTATATATGAATGGATAACTTTATGTGGTAGAAAAGTATAGATAGTTCATGGTTTGTGCTCCATTTGCGCCTTGAATGATTTTAGAACGCTGAACTGTGGAGGTATCTTGCCTGTTTGTCCAATGTATACATGACAGAATGCTTTCTTTATTAAAAAGGTGTTTCTCTGTCTTCTAGGAGATTTTTATCTGCACACAACAGGCTTTCTTTTACAATAAAAAGCACCAAAACAACCAAACCAAAACAAACCCCAACCCAAATCCCAGTTTATTTCATTTGTTCACTTTGTCACATTAAACAAAAAATGCTTATGTTTTATAATTCCAACGGTCTTGTATATCACTGACAGTAGCAGAGAGGTTGCATTCAGGTCATCAAGCAATCAGGGCATAAAACACAAGTTTTCTCCAAATCTGTTGTAATTCTTCAAAACTGTAGACAGAGGTATTCCACAAAATCTTAGGTAAAGCATGACACCATTAAGATCCCCTACAAAGCCTCATGAGAAGCTGTGTGGAAAATGATGAGCTTCTGCCAGTCTCCTGCACAGGGACAAGAACAAAAGTCACCATCTACCCTGTGCTCCTCACAGTGGCACAACTGAGGCACAGCTTATGATGAATCACAGCAAAAAAATGTTATGTGGTAACTACCCACAGAATAAATTGAATTCTTTGTGCAGTAAAACCAGTGGATAAATAGCTTTTACTTGGTACTTCTGACTGTCTTCACCTGCCCTCTGCCCACAAATCCCTCTCTCTTTTTCATTGTGCTATTTCTGACATCCCTAGGTATCAAGCCATTAGGCATAGATACTGTTTAAAAATTATCACCCATCTAAAAGGCAATCCCTCTTGTCCCAAACCCACAATGTTTTCTTTCAAAAGAGCTTAAAAAAACCACACAGCAATTAACTTGAACACACGGAGGCATTATGGACCGTCAGTAAGCAATGCTCTCAACTCTGTATCTCTGCACTTTCCACAGCTGAGAGGATGGTTGATGGAAATGTCACTTTTACTTTAAATGTCTAGAGAATGACAACTTCTAGATGACTTTTATTGTCAGTGGAAAGAAACAAACACTTCTGCCATATTTTTGGCACTAACCTAGGACGATCTTGACCACATCCTAGAAAGGCTTTTTTTCCTCTGTATGACTACAAAGGAGGGATCTACACATCTGGTCCACATGTGGATGCCTCTGTTGGGAATGCTTTAAGATAAACTCTAGTCTCAGTGTAAAACAATGAGGCATCTCTGTCCTGTATAGCACTGCTGTAAATTACATAGTATAGAACAGTATAGGAATAATATATAGTGAAAGCTTTGCTTAGGAACACATGGAGGAGCACAGTTCATGTACCATAGCTGTGGTATGCAATAACTGATTATTGAAAAACTACAGCTTGAAAAGAATACACAGCTAAAATCTTCAGTAAGATTTCTATTTTCATTTTCACACAAAAAGGAGAAACTAATCTACAGAAAAAACAGATGCTTAAGTACTTTCAAATGCTGCAGAAAAATATTAAATATTAAATATTTTATAGCAAAAGCCAATATTCTAAGATAACTCCCTACCATGATCATTAACAATAAAAACCATATAAAGCAATGTTAGACAACCATAAAAATTCTACTCTGAAAAAAAAATCTCTGAGCAGAAAAGAAGAAACATAAAAGACAGCAGGTGAAAGCATTTCTGAAATAGCACTGTATTCCTCTGATGTCTTTCTCCTTCTTTCAAATGTCAACATAGTTAGATCCTTATTTGTGCTTCCCATGTTTTTTAGCAGGATGAGAAGGGTTCAGAAAGGAGCCAGAAATTTATTTAATATAAAAATGCCATTAGAAAACTACTAATAGAACTCTAATGGAGATAAGAATCAAATTTGAAAATAGCAAATTCACATTCTCTAAAATAACTTAATTAAAACAAAATCATCTTGTTCAACATCTAAAGATAACATTGATGCAGTACCCCATGTAATAAGACTGCTGCATAATCTTTAACAGACAATCTTTTACTTAAAACCCCTTCTTATTCATCCTTCTTTATGCACAGAATTTAAGCAGAGCAAAAGCTTTGTAAAGCTGACTTAATAACATGCAGCAGAGACTGAAAGACCAGGAAGACAGAGCCAAAATATGAGAGACCCCTCCTCTCCCCAAAAGCTTATCAAGCAGCCAGCTGCCTGTAATAAGGGTTGTAGAGAGCAAACAAACTGAAGATCATCTTTCTGGTCAGCAGCTTTACAGCACTAGCACAAAAGCTTTAGTTTAATGTGTCTTAAAGCTGGTTTCCCAATAAATGTGAGAAAAGGTCATTTTTGATTGAAAACAGCATTTCAATAATAAGAATTACCTAATCAACTTGTGAACAAGTTCTTCTTTTATTAGTAAGATGTAATAAGGAAAGGATAATTTGTGGAATGAAGGTTTCCATTTAAAAGATTTTTCATAAGTTGTATTCAAGGAAATGATCCAGCATGGTTTTTCCTGCCTCCCGTTATGGAGAATATGGCAGAACTTTAACTGACAAGTAGTGAAACCTAAGAAAACATTTTCATTTTACACGTATTCACTATCTGCAAGACCTGAAAGTGATTTATTATGTAATGCATCTCACCACTTCTCTTCCCTTTCTCACACATTTATCACCTTTTACCCATAGTTGCAATAGCACAGTGCAGTATATAATACAATTATTCACATTCACACAGAAAAGTCTGCAATACATAAAAGGAACAATTAAAAGAGAAAAGAGAAAAGCTACTACACAAAATCAGCATATTCTTTCGCTTTTGACAGCTGGTTCCAGCAGGTATCACTGCCAGTTTTTCAAGTCACCTGCTAAAGAGTGTCTTTTGTAAACCCAGCTCCTTGCTTATGCTTTTTTACACCCCCACAGATTTCATGGCTCCTGGAGACTTCTTAGCAAAAGTCTCTGCCCTACTCAGACGCGAGGGATCCCAGGCCATACTGGACATTTGCCATTTGGGTCTGGCCACACATACATCTAATATATACTACACTGCTATACTCCAATAGCATTGAATGAATACCACAAAGGTATAAAAATAAATACATCAGTATAAGAGAGATCTACATATGTAGGTAGTCTTGTAGCCTAAATGATAACTGGAGATACAAGAGCCTGAATGGAGGTTGTAGCCAGGCGGGGGAGCAGTCTCTTTTCCAATTAACAAACAACAGAACAAGAGGAAAAGGCCTCAAGTTGTGACAGGGGAGGTATAGCTTGGGTATTGGAAAAAAAAATATTCACTGAAAGGGTGGTCAGGCTCCCCAGGAAAGTGGTTGAGTGTCTATCCACAGACGTATTTAAAAGACCTTTAGACGTGGCACTTAGGGACTTGGATAAGTGGGGAATTTGGCCATGTTAGTTGAATGGTTGGATTTGATGATCTTAAAGGTCATTTCCAACCTGAACAATTCTTCGAATTCTAGTTGGTTTAGAGAGGTTGATTAGTTGCCATTATGATAGAATATGCCATTAAAGAAGTATTAGAAGTTATAAAACTAGCAGTTTCTCTCATTACTATGTTGTTGTTTTTGGACAAATTCAATCTACATTTCACACAGTTATGGTTATACCAAGGGACAGGGAGAGCTCTCTGCACCAAAACTAGGTCCAGGCACACACCACTTACAGGAAGCCCAAACAATGCAGGCCTAAAGACCACTGCATAATGTACTTCAAACCAGAGACCACTGAATGTTCCCTATGTTCTTGTTCACAGACATTTCAAAGGATTTTTTTAAATTGAATTTTTAATAAAAGTTAGTTTTACAAGCCAGTCAAAGGAGGTTGTTCTGCAGACGGAAGCAAACTTCATCTCCCTCTTCCTTCTTTTCCACTTAATATTTTCATGAAGCTTCCTCCATCAGTACTTCCCATTCTAATAACAGACCAAGGAGGGTGGAAAGTTCCCCATGCAAAATTATAAACAAATACTGCAGAGAGAAACATCAATGGCTGAAGAATTATAGGGTAATAATAGCTAGGCCATATCCAACACAGGGGAGTGAGATGGCTTTCCTCTGGGCAGAGGACATGGATTGCACAGAAGACATCCCATTAAGACTTTCCTATACATTTTATCAATCTAGTCTTTGCTCATGGGAGTTCTCATGAAGGTCTGTATGGATGACACCATCTCAGAGAGACACAGCTTTAACACACTGAAAGGTACTGTAGAACTGTCAGTACATAGAAGGAAGTCTAAGGTAGTGGCACTTGGGTAACGGGAAGAAGGGCATTTGTTTTTTACACCTGAATTCTAAAAAAGAAAATTTCAGGAAGCTTTGTAAAGGTTAAAGTCACTACTGGATGGCTGCCATCATGTAACAGAGACCAGGCACGTAACTGTGCCTAATTACAGACCATCTTCAATCTACCAGATGATCTGGCTGTGCAGAAGTCTGGCAGGAGCTATCAAGAAACACCACCTTGAGGAGCTCAGTACAGGCAGGCTTCAAAAGCTTTATTTTGCTTTTGAAACATTTCTGCAAGGGTACCAGAAGGCAGTTTAAAAATTAGCTCTGTTTTCCAGCCTAATTAAGCTTTTAAAACACTGAATATTGGTGAGTAAATTTAGCACATACCCAGAGCCATGGAGCTACAATATGCTACCTAGTGTTCTGAACATAGAGCATTCTGAATGTGCCTTCTGAATATAACCACTAGTTTTACAGATTACTTTATTATGCAGGTATTTTACACAGTATCTCTCATCTTTGACAACCAGCAGTAAATGAAGGCAGAGTCAAGAGTTTCTGAGCAGAGTGAATTATTTCCTTAACTACCAGTAATCACGGATACTGTATTTCCACAAAAGCAGCATTAGCACTTGATTTATTTCTATCTAAAAGTTAATGCAGTATTATAGCAAGGAAGCATAAGAGACATCCTTTCAAACTTCTCTCCACACTACAACCAGGATGAAGTGAAAACACCACAATTCAGATAATACCAACAGCTGTCTATTTGCTAATTCAGTGTTTTTCAGCCTTTCCTGATTCATAGACACAGAAGAGTTTTCCGTGGAAGACAAGAGCTCTTTAAAAGTTCAATATATATCTATCTGTATCTATATCTAATCTATATCTATATCTATATGATGCATTATGTTCAATTTGACTTTTATATTCCCCAACACACATCTGTGCCTCAGAAGCCGCACAGGACCCCCAGGAGGCTGTGTTTGTGTGGCTGCTCCTGCAAGGCTCAGCCTTTTATTCATTTTTTTTTCCTTTTTTTCCCCTTTCATTTTAAGATTTTGTATTTCTTGAAATTCCCAATATTGAGTAAGTGTTTCTACAAACAGTAAAATATGCAAACCCTGCTTGAGTTATACAAGATCTCCTTGTTTTAAGATCCATCTCACGACTGCAGTGGTACACTTAGGATGGTTGTATGCATCTAAGTAATGGTTTGAAAACAAGAGAAATGCAAAATATACTTAAGTAGCTCAAGAAACGGTCAATATTCTTGATTTTTGTAACATTCTTAGTGAGGATAACTAAGAAATATATGACAACACAGTCTAATATTTTGAAGATGACTCTTGGGTTTTTGGTTTGGGTGCTAGGGGTTTTTTTACCAAACAAAGTAGAAAGAACAGAGTGGTATCAATATTATCCAGTTGTAAGAATTTTTCTGAAGAACCATAAATCATACAAGTCAGCTTAACTTACATTCAAACAATTTCGCAGGCTGAATTCACCTATGACATAACTAGCAATTAACCTCTGAGCGGCATCAGTGCAGGATTTCCCCATTAGTTGTCTTGGTAGCTTCTCCAACTAGGCAAACCAAGCACCTGTTCTGCCCTCAAAAAATCTACGCAGCAAACTGAGATGTAGCAACAGCAGAGAACACATGACAAGCTTTACAATGAAAAACTCTTCAGAGAACGACAGAGGCAATCTAGCCCTGGAAGGACACCTGTCTCAGGTTTTATGGGCTCTATTGTAGGAAGGAAACTTGGACTGTGTCTGCCACTGCCTAAAGTTGTCTCTCAGCAGCCAGGCTACAGTGAGAGAGATCATGCTGAATTCTACTGGTATGGCTGCCTCTGCATTTACATGTAATGGTTCATCTTGGCAGAGGATGCTTTTCTACTAGACTCCATTGTCAATTTGTCTTGAGAGACCCACTTTACTTATTTTTTTCTTCTTGATTTTGGTTTTAAGGCTTCAGGTACACACTCTTATAGTTATCTTGGCATGTGTTCTTTAATGCCACAGACACTGGTGCTGCTCTTACTGCCAGAGGCAGCCATCACTTCTATCAATTAATTTCTTCAGAACAAACTCAAAACAGCTGAGTAGACCTGCAGCAGGGTCCAAAGCTTCATACGGAAAGCAGGAGCAGGCCCTGCAAGACCAACAGCTCATGTTTTTTTCAGGTGAACTGAGAGGAACAATACTGGTGGCATCAGCTAGTTTGAAATCCAGGCTCAGCTTCAGGCAGGCACTGGGGCTGTGGATGCTGGAGGGACAGAGTGTGCTCTTGTGATTCCTATCAGCAGTGCTGCTGGAGCTGCTCAGGGCACTGACCTTTCATGCTGAGGAAGGCAGCAGCCAAATAAAGCCTGCCTGCAGGGTTTTGCCTCAGCAACATATCATGGCTACTGACAGCTAAGCTGTTTCTGACATCTTCCTCACTCAGCTGCACTTTTCTTACTTCTCCTTTATGAAGGCTGGTTTTTTGTTTTTCTCTAATGCTGAATATTTTAGCTGGGCTCCTTAAATAAACTTCATCACATGAATGCAAAGAAGGGAAATGGAACAAAACTTAAAAGAAACATACGATTTTGCAAGTAGCTTTGATGTTCTCTAGCTTTATGTTTATAGAATACAGATTAACTTCCTTTTGTTAACATCTATTGTTGCTTTATAATGGGCGCTGCTTTGATAAGTGAATTGAAAGAGTTTGCTGCAGTTCCTTCTAAGTGCCCTGTCTTGTTAAAAAGTAGGTTCTGTAAAAATGTGTTTCTGACTGAAAAATGGAACGAGAAAATTTAATCTGATTTTGGATGATTATGAAGTAAAGCAATTGCTTTGAAGTTTTGAAATACGATTTCTTTACTCACATGTAACTTATAAAATTCATCTTCAACCTAACTCACATATGTGCATTGGACAAACATAATCAGTAAGGCTACTCTTCAACTATTTATCCTTTTTGACATAACTATGTTGTTTTGCTGAGACCTTACAGGTTCCTTTTCTTCTGCCTCTTGCATCTCTACAATCAATACCTTTTTATAATACATAGAGATGTTTTGCTTCTGAGGGGGATGTCAGATCCTTTCTTCAGTAAATATGTTTTAAATTTTCTATAGATGTCTAAAATCATCTCAGAAGCAGCAGATATTCTGAGAATTCCTAGGATCCCTACGAAGAGTTACTAGTGAAATCTATTATGAATGAGGCTAGGTATCTGCACTCTAGCAATAGTGGCTTTTGGGTGGCTACTACTATTTCCCTTCTTATTTCCATTCAGACACTCCCTGTTGTTGTCACACCCGTTGCTGTCCTCAGTGGCACTGTTCCTAATGCCAGTGCTTTAGGCAGAGGAGGTTTTCAGTTCAGTACTTTCACAAACTGACAGAGAACCTGAAACGCAAGTGACGAAGGTCTAAAGCAGCACAAGTGCTAAGGCACCTGACATGCAGTTTAAGTGGAAGATAGTGGCCTGGACTCAGACAGAATGTTTCACAAATTTCCAGGTGTCCCCACAAGCCATATCCATACCAATAAATTAAACAGGTGTGACCTCAAGGTCTGCTGGTAGGTATACAGTAATCTCTAGCAAGAAGTCAGAAAGCAGTCATAGATAAAACACCCTTTCCAGTCTGTATGGTGTTCAGACTGCCCTTTCCCATCACGTAGTCTGCAAATGACTTATCTTTTCCATTACTTTCTCTTTTGATTGCTCATTTTCTGGTCTCCCACAGCTGCATTCAGCACAATGGTGCAGGTCCTTTTACTGAACCCAGATGTCCTCTTGAGAGGTAGCAATGTGCATTTGAGTCTTCTCAAGCCATAGAGGAAACTAAAGGCAGACTTGAGAGCACTGGATGAGTGCTCCAGCTGCGAGGCTACATGTAAAGGTCAGCAACTTGACTGCAAAGAAAAAATAGTTATTTGTCCATACTCAAAAGGACTATTTTCAGGGATTAATTCCAGGCTTGGGGTCATGAATTTCCATCTTTTAGAGCTCACAATTCAGGTGTTCAATGTGGTATCTAATTCGTAGGAAAAATACCGTCCTTCAGGGCATAAATTGGTAAATATTCTTACAAAAGGGTATTTTTTCCTCAGCTATATATGATCACATGACGATAATGCTTTGCTATTTGCTCTTCCCACTAGCTGTAGGTGCAATAGCAGTATGATTCACCAATTCATCATCTGAAGACACCACTTAATGACATATACTGATCCTCGGGTCACTACAAAATCCAGCTTATTTTGCTTGGGTTTCGCTTTTTTTTTTCAAGTAATATCTTCTTCCAGTCTAATAAATTATTTTAATTTAGTTGATTTCATCTGCAATGTGATTTCAGAATAGAAAAACATCTCACCTTTTTTTTTCTTTTACTTGTCTGTATGCTCTTTAAACTACGTAGGGCTCTTTTCTCAGCCACGTCTTCCATCTAATGGCCCAGACATGGAAAAGGCACATTCCTTTTACTCAAATGTAAAACCACGACGTTTCCCGTATTTAATGATTTCCAGCTCCGTTTTGCAAAAATAATATTTGGGGAATTGGACATGCTGCCATTCCTCTCCTCTTTCAGCTTCTTCCTGCTCTTTTCTGCAAGCTCCCTTCTCATCTCAGCTTTTTAACCCCAAGGACTTGAACTCTATTTTTAGCCTTTGTATGAATTTCCAATCTGATGCATTTAAAGAACCTATCAGAGATGTCTAAAACCTTGGAAGCAATTAATTAAGTCCTGCTATTTCCAGACTACACCAAAACAATTTGTCACTGCATGTAAAATGGTGTAATAGAGTAGTATAAATGTTTTCAGGCCAAGTCTTGCTATGAATTATTTAGTTCATCTCTCCTAATTAAAGACCTATTGGAGGATTAATGTCTCATAACCTGGCAAACTACTTTACTAAGTAACAAATTATCCATATAATGACCTCAAACTAAATTTATGTAACCTGAGTAGTAATTTGCATAAATATACAAAATCCACTGAAATAGAGAAATCTGCATTCAAAAAAGGAATCTGTACCAAAAGTAAATCTATACTTAAAAAACCAGTTCACTGAATATCTGTGTATTTCCAGCACTTACATCAATATACATTTATAAGGACTGCTACTGTGAACACAGCAAGATGACATAGTTATGCTGTGGAATGAAAACACAGATTTTCCATTTTCCTTATGGAAATATGACTTACTTTCCTCTGTAATGCATGCAAAACATACATTTCCTGGTGTTGAAATTTTTATTATAAGCCTATAGAATATGCTGTGCACCTGAAATTGGTTGTGAAAAGAAAACAATGTAAATGGTTGAAAAATGTAGGGAAAGATGAAACAGGTCAATATAGAAATATAGGTCGATGTGGAAAGATGAAATATTGGTCAATATAGAGCAACTTCCTATATTGATATTAGGAGGAAAGCAGGATGTAATGCTATGCTTCCACAAACAAAATGTTCAGAATTGTTATTGCTTAGTTGTCAAAAAATTGATAAAATTAAATATTAACAGTAAAAAAAAAATAGGGTATAGCAAAAATCAACAGCGATGCTTTGTAAGTTTCCCCTCTGACTCCCAGGGCCCTGGCTGGCTGTGTTTCCAGGACTTGAGGCCCAGCTCTCATCCAACCCAACTGTGTTACTGTGCCTCTGGCTTTTGAGAAAATGACTAAGTTAGGAAAAAGAGCTGTCTGAAAGAGCAGAAAGATGAGAAAATGAAAATTACAAACGGGTACAGTTGCTGAGCTGAGGCTTGTTACTAGTGCAACAATTCAAGAGGGCAAGTTGCACCAACACAGCGAGGTATAAAATCCTAAAGGGAAAAGCCACGGATGCTAGTCAAGTGAGCTGGGAATTACCAGGTCACAGATCTGAGACGGCAGTGACAGCAGTGCTGACAGAGCTGGTGGCAGACGGCGGCTCAGCAGCGCGGCGGAGCCGGTGCCGGGGGCTGCAGGGGCTGACCCTTCCCGCGGGGCCCGTGCTGGCCGGAGGTGCCGCGTGCCCGGCCTCAGAGCTAATGCTAATGCCTACGCACTGAGCCTAAGAGCTCATTAAATCCTACCTAGCTGCTGTGAGCTACCCAGACAATAATTGCCTTATACTCCTTGTAATATATACATATGTCTTGTATCCAACATCTTTTTATACCAGCTAATGACAACTGAACAAACCCGTCCAAACTGGCAAAAATGCCTGCTGCTTTAATATTTCTTCTGCTGAATACATGACCTATTTCTGTTAAGCACAGCAGATCAGGCTATGACTGGACAACTTCTGAGTCCCAGATTTTCAGACCTTATTTCTGCTTTCTTTATGTCCTGCTTTTACCAGGCCACAGTTTTAGTAAAATGAAAACCAAGTATCAACTCTTCTTATCTCCCTTTAATATCTGCAGAAGAAATTACAATCAACATACATATTCCAGTCTGATTGGAGACAAAAAAACTGCTTAGAGGACATAAAGAATTTATTAGGTCTTTCTGTCTTTGATCCTGTAAACTCTACTGTAATACACATATCATCAAAGACAAAGCTGAGCAAAAACATCTGCACTCATATACACCAAATGCCCTCAAGAAAGATGAAAAATAGCCAGTCAGAGCATCTTACTTGGCTTGTAAATTAAAAGGGAATAATGAATTTGGATTTGCCTTCTGCGGTCTTGGGGAGAATGCCTGAAAGAACATGTTTTACTGAAGAACCCAATCCATAACATACATGATTTTAATACCCATCCAAATACAACAGTAAAACAGAAAAAAATTTCAAACTCAACAAACAGTCCCCCCTGACCAGGGCTTTAACAAGCCTCTGAAATACCTCACCTTACAACACTGCTTCTTTGGAAGAAAAAGCCCTTCAAGGTAACAGAACAGAAGCCTCTGAAAATCATGCAATAGTTAAAAGCATAAATGTTAGCAAACCTAACTGAATGGGCTTGAGGATTTTGGTCCATTGTACCCTAGGAATAGAGTATGGCATAAGTTCCAGGACATAATAAAGGATTTTTAAAATTCCAGTACCACAAAATGGAAGAAGTGAAAAATAAAACACCTGTACCATATTCTAGATATATGACAAAATGTAAAGGGCTATTAAAACTACTTGAGAAGTCTATTTGTGAAAGTCAGAATAATCAAAATGCAAAATATGCTGCAATTTATTTTTGAGTAAATGCTCAATAAAATGTAGAGAATAACATAGAAAATATATTGCCTTCAAATCAATTATACCTGCCTTTGTATTATTCATTCCCTATTCAGGAATGTTCTATAAAAATATCCCTCCATCTTCAGGATTCAGGAAGCATCCCTTTCACTACAGGTTCTGTGTTCTGTATGAAATACATATGTGCACAATCCCCTCTGCAGAGAGGAAGGGGAAAAAAAAAACCCAAATACTTTTGCAGGGTTTATTTTCCTCAGTGTCCAGGTCTTCACATATCTCCTGTGCAGCTTGTCCTCTACACCAAGTAGTTGTTACAAGACCCAGTTGCTGACTGGCATTAAACCCAATTATGGTACACCCGCTCTATCTATAACACTTCTGTTCTATCTCAGTAATCCCCACTACCAAGTCCAGCCTGGCACATGGCACAGCACCTTCCTAGAAAGAAATTTAGGGAGGCCTGAGGTCAGCAAATAGTGCAAATGAGGACTGTAGATGATGAACTTCTGTATGATTTTAACTGTTTCCAGAAGAAGCATGTTGAGTTGTGCAACTAGTTACCTTTAATATAGAGATTGTATTTATAATTTGTCCATGGTGTGCTTTGGATATATTTTTGAAGGTTTGATCCTACGGTTCTGGAGAGCACAACAACTTCTTGGAAACAGCAAGGGAAAAATGTGACAAGACGAACTTTTGTGTTTTCTACTGGGAGCTGCAAGGTCAATGCTGATTTAATTGAGATGTGGGGAGCAGAGCTTTACCCAGAGGTATAAAAGAGAAGGATGCTACAAGTTTTCTTCTCATGAAAATTTCAATTCAATCAATATCAAAGCTACACATTTGGATCAAAAATGGCAGGGAATCCTCAAGGACTCTTGTTACAAAGAGTTCACATGATCTTAAAATAGCCTTTGAAAGCCTGAGAGAAGTCACTTCACTGCTTTGAAAATGTTGAAATATGTGACAATAATCAATGTTGCTGGGATCTTCACTTTAAAATTAATGCCAGGCAGTGACATTTCTTACTATTTTGAGTGCTTCCATGCTAATTTTTTCTTTACCAATAAGGCTCATCCTAGGAATGCTAAGAATTCTCTAAGTCTTGATGAGAGTACTTGAGGAAGTACAAGGCAAAGGTGGAGGGTAACCCTAGGACAAGTTAATATATTACCATGATGAGGACTTTGTCCTAGAAAACTGTTCAAGCTCCTAGTATGTTTCTCTGTCTCTGTGTATCTCTCCTTTTTTTGTTCTGTAATAAGTATTTTGAAGAAAGTCCTGACTGATTTTTGTTCTTCAAAGGCTAAATGAAAAAACCAAGCAAAAAACCAAAGAAAAAAAACCCACAAAAAATGAACAAGCAAACATTACTTAGGTACCCTATTATACTTGCTGAATTGAAATATTTCCATCTATAGCACCATCTCAGTTGGATGTCTTTTAAAATGAACTTAAACTAGCACCGTATCTGTTTCCACCTAACCCCATTCTAGACCAAGTTATACAGATATGAATCAAAATAAGTCTCGTCTTAGTAAATGAGTTGGTCTCAATATTGGAATATTTAAATTTGACTTGCAGTTTTTTGAATCAGCTAGCAGCAACTGAAAATATGTATATAGTGTACGCAATATTTTATTATCTTTTTATTAAATACACTGTATATATATTTGCAGTTATAGTTTAAAGTCTACTTTATTACATTTTTAATAAGAAAAAGTCAAGAAAACAACTAGAAATAAAAGGAAGTGTGTTTTAAATTATCTGGGATTTTTCAACTACAACATCAAGTACATTTAAATTTTATTATGGAAGGATTTTTACTTTGCTTTACTTATATCACAGTTTATTTTAGAATGCAGCAACACTGATAATCTCTTTGAAGAGATATGTGCTCAAAATCTATGACTCAAAACCCAAACCATTTAAAATTAAGTAACTGTCAAGGGGCATGTGCAATAAAATTAACATTAAAAAAAAAAATCTAAGCTGATTCTATGTTTATTTATGCAATTTTCTTCCCTTGTGTGGAATAAAGGGATATGCAATTTGCTTTGGCTTTGTGTTTAGATTTAATCTACATCTGAGAAAAAGGTTGTTCAATGGATTTCTGGGATAACTAGAAAATCAGATCAAATGAAATCACTCATTGTCCTTATCAGATTTATCTACTCCTTATACTTTATATATACACGCAGACACAGTTATATATTCACCCTCCAAGTCCTCACTCACTCTGCTTTCTTCCCTCATGATAATACTGTCATCTCTAGGTCCCAGAAAATGAAGTTATTTCATCTTCCCTACTTGCCTGCAATGAAGAAATATGGAAAAGCTGGATCACCATTGGCCAGGTCACCATTACCAGTTCCAAAGTTTTGGTTTTTTTTTTTTTTTTTTTTAGGAATGCATTTTGCCAGAAAACCATCTCATAAGAGGCAAACAACTTGTACGGCACAGTGATATTTCCAAATACTGCATGTGTTTGAGTTTGGATTCAAAAGACTGGGAAATACTGGAGCTACACTGTTTGGCAGTAGTGCCACCAATCACCACTTTTTTAAACCATAGCATTTACTACCTGGAAAACTGCATATGCTCATAGCTGACTCAAAATAGTGCCAGGGGAGAACAGAACAGGAGACACACAGTAGAGCTGGGAAGGTGTTACTTTAAAAATGAAATATTTGTGACTTCCTTATTTTTCCAGTCCCTAACATTTCTGATTCCTGTTGATTCAGAGGTGACTACTAGGTCTGAAACTTGCATGGTAGGTTTGAATCTGAGGGTATACACGGCACCAAAACTTATGAATCTGAATGAATAAAGTAGATACTGTGATAGGCCACAGACCTAGTATGCTCAATTAAATAAAAAAAGACAAAACCACCCAAATAACCCAGGGACTTAAACTTTGGTCAGGGTTCAAGAGTCACTGAGCATTAGTGATCAAAAGTACAAAAGTGCTATTGAGAGATAGTAGGACAAGATGGATAAATAATATAAATGGTGTGAGATTTAAATTTGAGTGATTGCTTGAATGAAATCATTAACATTTTGTAATTGTGACAGGGGACATAAAAACTCAAGACTTGACTATGAGAGAAAATACAGCCACAGCCTGAAATGCCAATTGAAAGGGGAAAAAGTGCCTTTGCTTGTAATGGCATGGAAAGTAGCTCCCCAGAAGTATCACCAGATTTAAGATATGACTAGCAGTAAGTGACCTACCTTTTATTTTAACTATCAGCTGAACCTTTTCACAGCCCCAGAGGCTGAGTGAACTTTCATGCGACCACAACCAAATGCATCTCACACAGATCTTAAAAGGCAGCAGTATCAAAAATAACCACAGTTAAAACCACCACAGAAAGTCTTGCCCTCTGTAAGCTCTAAACCAAATCAAAAAACCTTGTCTGCACTGTAATCTTTACATGAGAGCAATTTTTGCTACTGGTCAGCTCCAGCCTTTTCCATCCTTTCTTCCAGATTTATCAGTTTAGTAATTTGAAAGGTTTATGGATCAAATCAATGTGTTCAATCAATTCCAGTCTCAAATAACCTTCTTATAGAGGCTCAGACCAGCAACTGTCATTTGAAAAAATGGTAGCTGTTCTACAGAAGTAACAGAACTGAGGTTTAGAAAAACTTAATCTCTTCCCTTTACTTCTCTGTAGTCATGAAGTCACATGCAATTTCTCAGACAGAAAATCAGACCAGTTGGATCAATTTGGTGTCTCAACTTCTCATTTTGGAGAATATTCACTTTAACATTAATGTGGGAAAATGGGTAGTGGAAGGATTAATAAGCAGGGAATAGTGAGGCAGACAGTCCTTCTAAGGACTTCAACCAGCAAGCATGAAATCCTATATATAATTTCAACTGCCATATAAAGAGTAACTCTTGTCCACAACAGAACTGGTTAAGATTTAAACTTTCTTAACTGAAATCCAGTGAAGGAGCCGAAACAGCTCCAGATCTCATATTCTTCATGCTGGATAAGATGAAAAGCAAAAGTTTAGAGGAATATTCTCCTTCCCACTAACATAATTTCAAATTTCTTAAATTGGACAAAGACCCTCGGGCCCCCCCTCATGTTTCATTGCCTTGGGTGGCTCTGCTGGCCTACATTTTCTCATTTGTTCTCACAATTGTGCCCATCCGTGTTAGTGATGCAGAGGGAAGAAAGGTGAATTCCTACAGTCATTCAAGTATGCCTTCCTGCCCAGTCCTGTACCAGAATAACTTTAGAATAAACTAAAGCACAAAAGAATTGAGATTGGTGATTGGTGCTGTCTCCTCTCAAACATCTATCCTTTTTGTCCCCAAGTTCTCTCTGCTAAATGAAGTGGAGAAATGGCCCTTCCTGACTGGTCACATATCTTTTCAGTCTGCAAAGATTCAAGACTTTCTGTTTGCATTTAATAGTATGTGAAATTACACAAGAGCTATAGTAGGAGAACATTAAACACTGAGAAAAATTGGAAGTGAAACATACAGAATAGAGGGAGCAGGTCATTGTCTTGATCCGTAATCTCTAACTGAACCTTACTACTACCCCTAGAAATAATGTTAAGTCATGTAGAATATTATAGAAATGTCAGCTAATAAAAAATAAAATCCCTTTAAGAATTTAAATGGCAAGAGCCTTGAGCAGTTGACGATAGGTTTCTCCCAGAGAAACAACTCATGTAGACAGAGGAGTCAGGATTACTGGAGCTAGCTGTCATGCAGCCCTGTGAACTTTCTACATTTCTGTTAGCTGAGGGTATTGGCCCGTGCTGACCTTCTGTACTCTGCTTGAGGCAATCACATCAAACTCCCTTTCTGATGAGCCAATGTGAATGGCACTCTGCTAATGACTCTTCCTGCCACATTTCAAGATTCATGGCAGTTACATCCAAAGGAATTATGGACTCCCTATCTTTTGCCTTCAATTAACGAAATCCTTTCAGTTCAAAGACCCTCAACTTGAATGCTAATTCAAAGGATATCAAAGTAATTGATAGTCTGCATGAATAAATCTATGTGCTTTAAAATGCTTAGCCTTCAAAAAACCCATCAATTTATAATCATGGTGCCTTAAAATGGTGAAATCAGAAATCAGAAGAAATTCCTGTGCATTAGATACACAGCTGGTTAACCTATATTAGGAAAAGGAGTTAATTTCCTTACCAACAAATTTCACAGAGTAAATTCAAACAGCAAGTAACTACATCCCACTTCTATATGTGAGCTCTTACTTGACCTTTGCCTGGAAAATTTCTGCACAATGACAGCTTCATAGCTTGTATTTCCAGTGTTACTCCTGATTAAAAAAATCCAAACTAATTAGCATGTAACAACCAACATTAACAACATATGCTGGGACCGTAATGAAGTCCTAATTTGTAAAATGTTCTCAAGGATCCTGTATTATTGATTAAAAATTAACATTTTCTTGCTCTAGAGCAATTAGTGAAAATGTAAGATAATGAATATTTATAAAGCTAAGGTAGAAACTTGATCATACCCTAAGACACCATTTTTTGCGCTTAAAGCAGCTGGCAAACTGCTGGCAAGCAAATCTTATGTATTAGGTTTTCAAGGCAGAAGTTTGCCCATGGCAGTCTGCTTTACAGCTAGATCGGAGAATGCAAGAAAAGGGTAATTTCCCTCACAAAAGCCAAAAGGCAGCAGCAATAGCACCAAATAAAGCACAAGAAGTCAAGTCAAGCTAATTCTCATGCATATTCCCAAGTGTTTCTCAAGAGGTCGAACTGTCAAGTTAGCTAACACCTTTGACAAATTCAACAGCAATGCTAGTAACAGCAATGCTAGTTACAGCTTTGCAGTTTCACTTCAGAAAAATAGTACATGCATGCTGCATTGCACTCACTTGCTGGGACTCCCCTGATGGAGTAAAAGGCAGTAGCCAGGCATCTTTATGTTGCTGGCAAAGGTTGGATTTGGCCCATTCTTCACTCTCAGGAACAACAATTTATTTTTATGAGTTGTTCCACTAGCACTCTGAACTCATCAAACAATTACGCTTATTAGCACTTTTTCTTAATACCAACTTTTTAATCATTCCTTAGCCTGCTATGACCTGTCAACAAAACCTTCCTATTTTGTATTTTCTGGCTTTGGTTCTCTTACCCCAGATTTCACTAGCACAAGAAACTCTTCTACACTTATCAAAGAGATTGCCCCTGGACTTGACATATGCAAGGCAATAAAACAAAGGTGTCAAACCTTGAAGGTAGAGATGTATTTCAGATCTATACAACTCTCAGAAATTAATTACACTGGAAGGAACACTTCAAAGTAGTTGCTAATACTAACTTCTGGAAATTGTAACAGAAAAAAATACAAACAGCTGTCATTGGAGCTTTTCCTCAAGATCAAGAAAAGCTTACTGTAGTGTAGCCCATGGTCTTCAGAAACAGAGGTATGTTAGACTGTCACCAGGCAGGGAAGGATCTGCCTGTAAAGGATGCCATATCCTGTCAAAACATAAACATATCCCTAGCAACCCCCTGTCTCCAGCCCGAGTGGAAACACTGGTGTACATGCAGACAGGTGAGTATGAAATTTCTTGCTCACTTCTTTTTCTGGACCAGATGGGAACTTAAACTTTTCTTGAGAGCTGCCATCTCAATCTTTCCATTAGGTAACTGGGACTTTATGTGTCATGCTAAGAGCTCAAGGTATTAAGTTCTTAATCAAAAAAGATACTTTTGTCTTTCAAGGAGAGTTTTACATAATAGCCAGGGCAGCAGAAGCTGCTAAACTCAGCTGTAGCTGCAACACACATCTAGCTGCAGCCTTCAAGGAAATGCTTCTGGCAGTGAGGAAAAAGGTTGTTAAAAGCTGTGTCTGTCACAAAGGGAAGCATCATAGAAAGAGCGCTGTTTTTCTACAGCTTGAACCTTTCTGGAGCTATTAAAGGTGTTTTGGTTTGAGGGGTGGTTGTTGTTGTTGTGCTGGGGTTTATTTTGGTAGTTTTGTTGGGTTTTTTTCCTGTAATGAATAGGTTACATCTATAAACAACAGAATTGAAAGGAATCTTAAAATTAGGCTGCAGTGTTCTCTCTCCTACTTACTTGCTAGCACCATAGAGACATGGCTCTGCTTCTCTCAGGTGAAGACAGTTTGTGGTAATTTAAATATTGACATCCATTTTCTGACGAAAAGGAAAGATTCAGTGCTTTTATAAGATAACTCAAAAAACCACCTTTTGTCAGCACTTTTTTTTCCCAGTTAACTTTTTGAAGTATTAATAATGTAAGTTAATATGAAGGTTTTTAATTCAGTTCTCGACTGCAGAAGGGCTGACTATAGAATTACCAATCAGAAATTAAATGCTGAATGACAGCTCACTACATCCTTATGCATTTCCTCCTCTTGTAAACTTCAGTAGATGTGACCTATCAAAGGACACTGCTTCATATTTCATTAACTCAGAAAAATGGGGGAAACACATAAGGGACAAGCATTTCTAACCAGAGGATTTCTGCTATAAAATGTTTTCTATATCTTTGGTAACTTTTGCAGTAAAAGACCTTTCTTGCACTTATGCTTAGTTTCAAATGTGCAGACTACACTACTAATTTGAACAATAAATCTTAAAGCATCAAAATCTTTTGTCAATATTAAATAATGCTATAAAAATAAAGTTTAACAACTTCCATTAAGCATTTTAAGCTCTAGTATTTTGTAGCACTGAGAGCACTAACATATGGCCTTTGCCATCATGCCTAATCAGAGGCCATGTTTTTAGTGTTCTTTTCAGTTTAAAAAGATGAGGTTTTATGGTTTTTGTTCCTTTAAAATCTTGGTGATTTTATTAGAAAAAATAAGGAGCCAGGAAAGGAGGTTGTCTTATCACAAAGAAAAGAACACACTTAAGCAACAGGTGAACGCTCAAATAATCAAGTGGTTCAAGAGATGAATTACTGCTGTGATAATTAACATGATTACAACCAAGTCAGGTATAAAGCTGTGACCACTCTGTAAATATCTAAGATGGACCAAACTGAATGGTAATTGTACCAACTACTGTTCTTCAATACTGCTCCTCAATTACAGGGAACACAGCCACAGTTTCTGTGGGTTTGTTTTTGAAAAGAGCTGAGTATACATAGAAGCTACTAAAAATCCATGATGCCAGTCCCATGAATTTTGATGAAATTTGCAACACCTTACACCTTGAAAAAGCATAATGTAGTGGGTAAGTAAAGCCTCCTGTTTTTAGAAGTGCTCTTTACAGAGACAGAGCTACAATAAACGGGTAAATTTGCAGGCTTCTTTTTTTCACAGTTATAAACTACTAACCTAGAGAAACTCAGTACTGCATTTCAATTTCCATAAGCTGTAATTTACTGTGTAACAAGTTTCCCAGCAATACAACTTAGACTGCTGCTTCTTAGCTTATCTGTGCAAGTTTTCAGGAGAGCTGACTTGTTATCTTCCAAGTATATATTCTACATCAGCATTGCCCAGGCTGACTCAGCCCATGGGTTTTGCTGTCTGACTGACTGGAATTACTATATTCTTTACTAATTCATGCCAAGAGAACTTCTGAATTAATTACTCTCAGGTCAGTGTCAAAGGTGCCATATAATATAAACACTTGTTTAGAGTTATCACTATTATACTTAATTTATTGAGATAAATAAGGAATCCCTTGGCACAACTAGTATTTTGCACTATAGAGAGAAGGCTATTTTGGCAACAGTCAGCATTATGGGTTTAGAAGTAATTACTGACATAAATCAATAGATGCTAGAAATATCGATTATACATTCACCGTTAATTCTCTGGCACCGTATCTCTAGGATATGGCCATCACATCTTTCACTTAAGTCTTTAAAAAAAGTCTAGGAAAAAATACAGAATTTCAGGCTCTGGCAAAGATTAAATTCTCAGTTAACGACTCGTAAGAGAAAAACTTTGCCTGTCACTGCATCATCAGACTTTGAATGTTCCATGGGATAATTTTTTACCTCCTCAATCAGTGTAAGATACTAATATGGGTTAAAGGGAACTTTCCAACAAAATGAGAGAAATGTGATAACTGTCACAGAGTTTCCTAGTTGCATTTTTCCCAGTTCTGGTGAATGAAACTTAAATGTCATCTCCACATTTAATGTGTTCTCCTTTGACGGAATCGGGCAGGAGGAATATGTTCAAAGATTAGCATTTCATATTGCTTTATGAGAGGAGAGGTTTTCAGCCTCAGTTCCTAGCACTGGGCAGTATACTTTCAGAAAGGTTAAGTGGGGTTAAATAGGAAAAAGGACTTATTTTTAAGGGGTAAGAATGCAGTAGTTAATTATAATGTTTTGGGGGTTTTTTTGGTGAGTCAGGGTATATGCATACATGTTTATGTCAAAGAAAATTTTTCCAGATGAGAAACTAAACTGGACAGACAATAATATAAGGAGCCAGAGAGACACACAAACATTTGGGAAGAGCAAAAGACATCAAAGCTAACTGGTCATGTTGGCATGAGAAAAACTGAGTATATAAATAAATTTAATTTGAGAATTAAAATGAAATTATTCATCTGCATAAGCAAGGGAGGCAACCATTCTAATTAGTTTTCAAATGGAACTTGATGAATTTATTACCAATAATCCAGCAGGCTGCAGCTGTAATCACTGGAAACTGCAATCAGTTCTTCCCTGCTAAAGCACATCCCCTGAGCTCGCTCTCCCGGAGCACACTGGTCGCCTGGAGCTTCACCCTAAAAATAGTTACATTTTTTCTCTAGAAGAGTTACCAAGCCTCTTTTTCTAATGTGAATTCTCCTGTTATTACGAATTTCTTAATCCTTCCTAAGAGATACCAGTTATGTTGTTTGCACTGCACTGTTCCAACCTCTGCCCTAGGTCAGGCACATTTATTTCTGCAGAACAGGCCCCCATACTTTTTCAGAGAAGCATTTCTTAGCAAGGTTGCCGCAGGACCACATCAACAGGATGTAAAGATAAGATCTAATTAGATTTTTTGGTAAGATCTAATAGGAAGTTGAATTGCTGACAACTGAAATTTTACTATTGTAGATGCTTTGCTTCATAGGCCCAGAGTCAGGGGCTTTGCAGCCCTAAGCTGGGGCATTTTCTTAGTAGAACACGTTTATTTACAAAAAGTTATTTACCAACTCCCCCCTCCTCAAGCACAGAGGTCTTCTGTTTAGGATCTGTGTAAATATGCTGGTACAGGAATACCCCATTGTGCTTCCTCTCTGATTTTCACAAGGCTATTAAACAGTGTTCACCCCACAGAGAGAAGTCATTCCCTCCATCATTAAAAAAAAAAGCTATGATGATCACAGCCATGGTAAGATGATGAACAGTAAAAGTCACTTTCCAGTCATAAAAGTCACACAGATCTGTGTGTAGCACAACAAAACTTAAACCACCTATTTAAACTGAAAATGGGGCCTTACAATACTTGTCTGAATCTGAATCATGAATGTGTCATGTAATGCATATAGAGTGCTATGCCCTAGTAGAAAACAGATTTTCAGGCTGCCTATTATATTAACTGTACCAGGTTTATTTTGTTCATTTTAAAGATCTGGATATTCATCTCTGCCCCAAAGTGTATCTCTTCTTTGGCTCTATTGCATCTGCATTAAAAGTAACAAAATTAAACTGCATATTATCTCTTTTTGATTCTATTGATTCTTCCTTATATCTGGGAAAACCATGTTGCATAATGTTTTATACCTGCAGTTTGAAACAATGACTTCAAATACCTTTTTGTTTGTGCATTATAATAAATTAAATTTTAAGAATAGGCCAAGACCGACCGATGCAATCCGGTTATTTTTATAATGCACATAAATCAAGTTCATTCCAGCTGGCAGCCTCATCTGCTGTCTCTCCCTTGCATCACAGATTTGCTCTGCTTCACACTGAATATGGCAGGCCATCCTTTTTAACTAGGGAAGTAGACGGCATCTGTACTCTGTAGAATTTACCTCTGGCCAAGTACCATTATACCTGCTTTTGGCAGTGTCATCAACTACAGTGACAGTCAGTCCTGAAACGGATCACAGGAACCCCACAAGCCCAGCTGTGGTCTTTCCAAAGCAACTAGACCTGGATGGAACTTGAGACATGTATTGTTTTATACACATGCACCAACCCTCCAAACACCAGCTTTCCCGTTGGCTGCTGAACAGAATTACCCAGAAAAGCAGTCAGGTAGCTACTTATAACAGGTTACTGTATGAGGCAGCCTGTTACACATGCCAAACATGTGAACAGGCTTTTATGGCCTGTCAGGTGGTATCTTTCAAATGCTACACAGTGCTTCGGACACAATCTTTGCAACTGTTTTTTACCAAAGCTGAAGCAATCCTCTAAACCCAGGTAAAAGATGCCCCACATCCACACACGCTCATGTTTTACTTCATGACAGAGCCCCTGTAAAAGAGGCAGCATCTGCATAACCAGCAGCTGTTCCCAAAGTCCCATGTTCTTTGCTCTTACAACAGATGGGACTGCTAATGACAGGGAGCTGGAACCATACTGAGGAATCTCTCCTCCCAAAATACTTATTTTAAACAGGCACCTTTGAAACTTCCCAAATGAAAAGGCACAACACAGAAGTTACTTTGCAATTCTTACTTTGCAGTTAAAATTTGGTATTCCTATGTACAGCCTGCCTAAAAGAACTTTCTTCTTCTTTTTTTTGCTAACATATGTCATTTGTTTGGTATTTATATTGCATTATTAAATTCTAGTTGGCCTTTATATTATATCTTTGGAAAAAGTAAAAGTATCAATATGGGCTGTTCAAAAAAAAGAAAAAAAAATGCCAATACTTTTTTTTCTTTTTCCTTACAATTCTGGGTGTAAAATAAGAATGTCTATCAAACTGTTAGTTAGTTATAAAGTGCCTACACAACCACAGGAGTTTTATGATGGGTTCCACAAAATCTCTTCTACTTTCAAACTGCTGCTCATTTCTGAATTGCTCCAACATAAAATGGTTTCAGAGAAAGAATGGGTTCCTAGGCAGCAGATTCAATCCAGCTCCAGAATGTTTTGAATTCTTGCGATCATAAATATAGCTGATGCTGGGAACTGAAAAATCGTTGACATACTATTTGTCTCCGAGATGCACTGCGAACTGACTCAGCTGTTGCAGCCACAAAACAATAAAGCATTCTGATGTAACCTACCCTGCTTTCAGAATCATGTTTCATTACCTCCCTCTAGAAAATCTCACCTAAATCTAAGATGTTTGTGGATTTTCTTCCTGCTTGACACGGGAGAAACATCTTTTTCTCACTAGTCCCAATCTCACTTCATTTTATCTGGAATAGAACCCAGAGATTTCACTTTAATGAGGAAATCTAGTCTAATTTCTATTTAGACATTGTGCATGGACTATATTCCAATCTTGTTAACCACCCTATTCATCTATATCCATCAGTCTCGATGGATGAAACAAGTACTGACACTAATAACTTTGCTCCCAGTTTCCAGATGTGGCTGAATGGAAGTAGAGTAAATGCAGCTAAACTCTTCTATGGAGTGTGAGCTTCATCTTGTTCTCATCCCCTGAAAGTACTGTACAGTGCTTCTGACAGAAAGATGCTGAATATGTTACGCTGATGTTATTTAACATCTGGTGCCTGTTTCTAGAGAAAAACTTGACATTGCAGGGGCTTCTTGAAAGCAGAAAAGATGCTGCTCTGACGTACAAGGTAACGCCTTCTAAAACATTATCTAAAAGTCCAACCTAGAAACTTCCAGGTCACTTCTTTTGCACTTTGCATAAAGGCTAACTGCTATATAAATAAATTATGAAGAGGTGGAAGATCGAGTTCCCACCTGCTGTACCCTCAGTCCTACCATTAACATTTATTTATTTATTTGTTTATTTATTTATTTAACACCAGCAATATGAAATCTACCTACTTCCAGCTTCCCATAATATCATATATACAATATAATACGTACATTAGAGATGCAATATTGTATCCTATGTAGAATTGCATATATCCTACAAATACTGGTCAATTCCTATCCATGGTTGTATTCCATATATCATGCCTACTATTACAGCCTTACAAGGCTCAAATGCTGCTTATAACAGTAATTGCTTTTTTTTTTTTTTTCGGTTACAGACCAATCACTATCAAAGTCTAACTGCTTTTCTAAACCATCTGAGTGAGACCTTATTAAACAAGGAACATAAATTTTGGAAAAAAAATTGCCTTTGCTAATAAAAACATGGGCATTAGACTATCTCATTTAGCAGAATTTGGACATTATCTGCCTCTCTCTGCAAATTACATTTGATCTTTGCCAAAAAGCAGAAGTACACAGTTTAATATGATAACATAGGACCTGTTGTGAGGTAACACAGTCCAAAAAAAATCATAACCAGGTCATAAATGTTAAAATGCAAAAGGAAGGAAATGCCTGTTATTCATCTTGCAGGCAGTATTCAGACATTCATGAAATTGAAAGTTAATGTACCAGGGACTTTCATTATCTGACCCGTTCTATACTATCCATTAGAATCCCGTAGTACTGGAGACAGAGTACCAATATGTCACTAATACAAGACGGAAAAGGTCACAAAAACTAAGCATCAATAAGACATTACTTCTCTATTGAATTTCACAACACTCAGCAGAAAACACATTTGCTGAAACCAGAATGTTTTATTATGTAATGTAGCTAAACTGAGAAAAATATATGTTTACCAAGGCAAGGGCATAATGATTAGTTGTCGAGTGAAAATAATGACTTTTTTCCCTCCATCTCCTCATTAAAGAAATTTTGTTTGTTTAAAGGAAAAGAAAGGTATTGCATGGGTTTTTTTTTTTGCTTTTTAAGGCTACTTCTTACAGTAGAAATATATTGTTCCTTTTGCTATAGCAAAGGTTTCCTTTCACACCACTGAAAATACAGTATTTATTAGTATGTAGTAAAGTCAAAACAAATTTGCTTTCCATTTCCTCTAGTGTAATATTCCATTTATTTAGAATAGCTTTCAGTAAAAACAATATCACTACTACGGCAACATCATTTTCCTGTAGAAAGATGATGTACTGATTCCCTTGAGCTTTCTCCATCCCATTTCTCCCCTAATGTTGCCCAAGCCTCTCCATATACATTGCTCTTACTACACAGCTGAGACAAATGCATAACAGAAACTGTGATGTGCAAATAAATTACTATGAAGCAACTTATGAAAAGACTCTTAACTTTACCATTTGCCATTACAGAAAATATGTGAGCATTCATGATATTTATTTTAAGTGTTAGAACTAGTTTGTTCATGAGGCAAAGTTTGCTGCCAATGATCTTGGGACTCACTCAGATGAAAACCTCATGCCTCATGCTCCTCTATCCAGTAACGGGTAAAGAGGACTTGTCACAGTAGACTCATCCACGTAAATGAAAAGCAGGAGAGGTGATTATGTGCTGGTGGACGTTGGACCAGAGGATTTAATTCACCACTCTGTGACTTGTGGGGAATGCCATAGGAAAAATGGTTATAGCTGTCCAAGTTCTACCTTGATACATTGCTTCAGTAGTTCTATGTATTTTCTGTGTCACCAATAAACATCTGGAGACCAGGATAAAACTTTATTTAAATGTAAACAAGCACACCCAGCTCTTTCAGCAAAACAGTATTTTAAAATTATTTGAAATGGTATAAAAGCAACCTGTAGACTAGATAGAGTATACTAAAGGTGCTTGTAAAGAAGAGACAAAAATGAAAGTATGATGAAATTAAGGAGATCATTTGAAGGAAATTTTCATTCGGGATTCCTAGGAGTAGACTGGGAATGACACAACATACTACAGCACATGTAATATAAAGAGCAACTCTAAAGTGGCTGGAATAGAGACACAATAGATCACTACCATCTCCCTGCCTGCCTCTGCTACCCTTTTCGGTCAGGAAGGTTTGAATTTAAAGTTAATCATCCAAACCAGAGAGTGACTGAAGAAAAGTCTGACATAATTTCAAGTCAGCTGGAGCCCTGAGAGAGACCTGTCTCTTTCTTTCCAGCAGCTGTAAAGACACCAAGTATTTGCTGTCTTTAACTGAAGATTTGCGGTTTTTAATACTTTTTTTTTCTTTTTAATCAGAAGAACTACTAGGAAAAGATAATTGCAGCTAAAGAAATTCAGAACTGCAGAATGACAAAAACTAAACAAAATGGCTGGAAGACAAACTATTGCCTTGCCTTCAACTCAGCAATTCTTGGCATCATGGTTTAAACTCCTTGCCATCGTATCAGAGGGAAAACCCCTCTTCTTATCAGCTCTGGGACTGGGCTTCCCAGTGCCCACCTGCTTCCACCTTTACCCAGGTCACCCTGGCTGAGACACAGCTGAAGGTTCATTCTGGCTGACCAGCTTTACTCCTCAATGAGTGACAGAAGTGAAAGCCTGGTTGCTCTTGGGAAAGAGAAACCTTCTCCAGCATCTTCTCCAGAAGGCTAAACTGAAGGAATGGTGACCAGGTGTAAAGGACATCCATGCTTCTTCTCTCCCGTCTTTCCTTAAAATGATTTAAGATTTGATATTTAACCAATAAGTATGAAGAAATATCCAAAAACTTCTACTGCTTATCAAAGAACACCATATCCAATTACAATATTTTTCATAAGGCACATGGAAAGCGTCTGCATTTACTTAAAATTAATCCCACTGTTTAAGGAGGAGACACAAGGGAACATTTTAGGCATTTTTAACTCTTGCTTTGGCAAACACTTTGCAATGGACTGTGATGCAATTTTTATTTAGAAAGTTGTCTTTTTAACGGTGCAGAATCAATAGTAATGCAGACAAGGTTAGCAGTTACTGGCTAACCTCTGTCCAAGACAGCAGGCCCCTGAGGCACATGGAATTTATGCAGAATCAAAGTTAATAGTGTTGAAAAAAAAAAAAAAAATCCCTGAAACCTTGCTGCTTGATGCTGCCTCCTACCCAGTGTGCTCACTGTGTTTGCTCCTGATTTTTTTTTTTTTTTTTTTGGAAGCACAGTATTGAATAACTGAAGGCCAAAATTGCAGAAAGAAACTAGGATGGGATTTCGTTCAAATTACCTTGTAAAAGACTAAAAGACAAGAAAGATTTACTTTTATTTTTTCTAACATTATTGAAATTTGTTGACTTTAAATATCTGGATAAAATAGTAGTTGCCTCTCTGTGCTTACTAACCTTTAATAAGGGTTAGATTGAACTGGAGAATTGGATGACATGACAGCTCCTCCTAAAAGAACCAGTCTGAAGTCTTCAACTCTCCTTTGAAATAACCATGTTTTTCACAAGACATCATCTGCCTGCAGATGTGCTAATCTGGAGTGACCCCAACACATACAGACAGAAGACACTGAACTGCAATTTGAAGATTTTAGGTTTGGCAATATGATTCCTTATAATGTAGTCAGCCTGCGCTCCAGATAAACTTAGAAAATCAAGAGAATGTTTCCAGGCACTGCAATTCAAAAAGAATTACTTCTATTTTAGTAGATTACAGTGCACCTACACCATATGTCTTTACATAAAGAGATCAGTGTCATGGTACCAAGCATTAGAACATGAAATCTATATTTTCCAAAAGAAAATGACAGCTAAGATAACCTAGCCAGCTACATTTCAATAATAGGGCAGACCATATTGTTGTTTTACTGGGAAAAAAAATACATGACAAGTAAAGCTTTGGTTTAGACTTAATGTGACTGTACAAAAATAGCTAACCATCACCAAAAAACAAACAAACAAAAAAAAACCAAACCCCAAAAAACCTCTTAAAATAACAAGTCACTACACAACATGCAAAATACAGCACCACACAATACTTCAGCTTCAACAGGCTATGAAACACATTCAATAAAGTCTCTCAAGATACCTATTTCTTTATTTGACATGCTTCCATGTATTACTGTCACCATTTACTACTATTTACTTTAATTAGATCCTACTGCCAAAATTCATTAGAGAAGAATCTGGTACAATGAAGAATAATAAATTCTGTTCAATCATATGTTTTTAAATTATTCTGCTCCTACAGAGCAAAAATGGTATTTCCTACCTTGGCTTCTAGTTAAGAGACTGCAAAAACTGTCACAACAATTCTTTCAAAATCTTGTGTCAGTCATAACTGAGTTCACAGGATGTATTGCTAGAGCTTCATGTAACAGAGCTGCACAGGACACTCACACCATAACTGAGTGCTGTGTTACTGGAGTCCACACATCTTATTGCAAGAGACGCTCTAATCATTGGCCAGGAGGGGTGACAGACACCCCCCAGCCAGACCCTGCCCCAGATAACAGTGCAAGAAATATGGAAAGCTCCAGATTTTGAGCTGTGCTTAACTACCTGGCTTTAGGTCCTGGAAGGAGAAGGGTGGAATCAAGTCTCAGCTGAGTGGCTAGATAATTTGCCCGGGAAGTTAAGAGTCCTGGATTTAATTCTCCGTCTAGAGTGATTTCAAGGTAATTGCATTAACAGCAGGTTTAGGGACTACTTTCTACCTAACTCGTCAAAGGAATGCTACCCATGAGAGTACTGAAAGTCTTATTATTAGGTTTGCCAAGCTACTAAGTATATATGAGTATATCCATATTCATCCCAACTAGCAATTAATTGTCGAAAACAAACACACACACACACGTCATCACTCCCTTATTTTACATAAATGAGAACTAGAAACGAAAAGCAGAATAGTCACCATAAAGTGTATTGATGGAAAAATCTTCCATCAAATTATAGTGTAACTCTAATCAATTAATGCATTAAAATCCTTATTACAACATATATTTATAAATTACTATTATGAAATGGAAATACTTAGTAAGTATTTATCAAGAAAATCCTCATTCTCCCATGTCAATCTATCTCAAATCCCACTTTTTATTTTACTCTTTCTTGTTTAGATACAAAAGAATACACATCCTCCTCTTCTTAATGAATATCATCTTCAGGTCAATATTATATAATTCCTGTCCTTTTTTGGGAGGAAGAAATGAAGAGACAAATTCTCAGTCCTGCAGGAAATCTAACCCATTTTGAAGCTGGTGGGAGTTCTTAGATTTCACTGAAGGATACAAAATCAAACATAATGGAAACTTCTACTTTAATTTTGGGGCAAATACTGATGGCACAAGAGAAGGTTCATTATTGGACTGTTACTTAGGTTACCATGGCTCTCAGTGATATCCAGGGTGATACTGTTTGAACTTTCTCACCAAAATTCCACATGGATTAAATGGAAATATTACAAAAATTTTCAAGGACATTACAGGAGACAGTGAGCAAAGACAGGAAATTCATTTTCTGCTTTAAATCGGACCCTTACTTCAAATTAGATCCTGCAGGAAAGGTTAAGATCCCTAGTGGAGGCTGTGGCCCGGAGCACTTGTGGTACCCTCTCTACATCCTCCCTTTTCCTTACGTACAGGATTGCCTCCCCGTGCCCATTCCCCACCTACAACAGGATAAAAATGACAGCTCTTGTCTGGTACTTCAAGGTATAAGGAAACCTGTGCTGGCCAAGGGAAAAAAAGAACAGGAATTTGGCTTATCACCAGGCCCCCTCTCCCTCTATTTCTGTAAAACTTCTCAGCTCATAGGGCACAGATGGAGCTATGAAAACTCAAGGGAGAATTCCCTGCATGCCAAATTGCAGATTTCATATCACCTCCTTATTTATCATTGTCTTCTAACACTACAAAAAAACCCACTAAACAAAATATCAAAATACCTTTTTCCTGAAAGTCATGAAAAAAAGAGAAAGAAAACCTTGCTATCCTTTTATGTGATCTGTCTTCCATCAGTGAGCTGCACTCCAAGAGCATCAAATGTGGGTAGGAAGACAGAATCAATAGTAAAAAAAAAGAAGAAAAACCAAACTAGAAAAACTCAAACCAGCAATACAGATGCTGCTAGAGATAGAAATTAAAGGAAAAGAAGAAAGAAGTGAGGTAGCAGTTATATTCTTGCAGTCTATGAGTTGAGAACAAGGTTTATACTAACCTTTGTGCCTCATCCTTCTTCCTGGGCAGAGAAATGCAGCATTAAATAGTTTCTGAACTGCTGAGAAGAGGGGGCAGCAGGCTTAAGTAAAGATAAATAAATGGTGCCCTAAAGGCCTGCTATGTATCCAGAGTGCAGTTTCGTGTAACAGCAGAGAAGACCTAAGAAAGGAGTGGAGGCCAGCATTAATTAATTTGATTTGGCCAAGATACTAGAATTAAGTGACTTCATTTGGCTGGGCACAATTCAATTACAAAAGGGTTCAACTGGTTACTTTGAAGACAGAAATTATTTATTTCAGAGAAGTAAAAATACACGGATGGAAATTAACCAAAGAGGAGAGCGGACAGGTAGCATCACAGAGCATTTCTCATCCCCTTTCACATAAACTGGCTTCATGCTTTAACTTCTGGGTTCTGGCAGATTTTGCCCTAGGAAGAATCCTTAGCAAATAGCAGCTGTAAATATTTGGCTTGCTTAAGCTCTTGGAAAAACATATTTCTAAGAAATCCAGCTAAGTAAACAAACGTTCCAATTTGGAGTCAGTCTGAAACTGAGCACCAAATAGTACAATACTGATCAAATTGTGTGCAGTCGCCTAACTTATGTGTGGCAATAAATGCCTGTTAAAAAGTATCTGAATAATTTACGATTCCTTTCTGAGCCCCTACTGAAAATATCACTTTCTATTTTATTGAATTGCTAATTATTCCAAGTAGAAGATTTAATGCCAGATAAAGTCATGTGTGCATGAATTTTTCACATTCAAAGCTTTTAATTGTGTGACGCCTATGTTACAAAGCAGAATAAAGTAATGCTGTCTGAATTAAATACTCCAGATGCCAATAGGTTGGATGGAAATAATTTCCTCTTCCCTCTTTTTGCTTCTACATGACAAAGATAAAAATTAGCATTAATCATACACTGGCAAACAACTCAGTGTATTTAGTCTGAGCAAACTCATCTCAAGTGGATGTAAATCCAAGTGCACCAGGATTGAGTAAGGCACTGCAGTGTTCTGGGCAAGAGAGCACAAGGGATGCTGGCACCCTCCTCTGTCATGGCAGAATGTTTAAGGTGGCAGACATTTAAGATACTAATTCTATAGGGTGTGACTCAGTTTGTTTCTCACTTTCAGAACTTGCATTTTATCCAACTTCCATGTGAAAACAGCTGCTCCTTCCCTGAGAAGACTTTTTATGAAAGAAGCTTCCACAGTGCTAACTTCAGACAGAATTTTCAGTTTAGGGTTAATTCCAGAAGAAAAGCTAACATTGGTTCTAAATATACCTTCCCTCACCTTAAACTTAACGAGTCTGATCCTTACATTCCTGAAAACCAATTCATTTCACCCAAACAAATCAATCTCTATTTGCAGTCTGAGCTAATTTGTCAGAAATGCATCCACAAAATGCTTTTATTTGTCCTAATTCGGTTACCTCATCTCATTTTCTCTTCTCCACCTTCCCCTGGCCAAGGAAGAAGATCTAATTAAGAGCCCTGTGAAAGTAGCACAGTGTTGGCTGAAACCTCTGTTTGCACCCTTGCCAGCCGAGAATGATGGGCATTAATAACAACCCAGACTGTAGCCGGTCCCAGTAGTTAAAGCAAAGCAACGGCTGTTGCAAAGCCAGGACCAGTGTTTTAAAACAGGCAGTGAAACAAAATGGGCCCACATACCTGGCAGCAATAAGAATCCCTTCACTGATGGATAGGAATAAATATAAAGGCTGATAGCACAGTAATAAAACAATGATGATAACCCAAAATTATTTATTACAAGGCAAGAATGCTGCTGCTTGCTCAGGCTCTGCTGTAAATGGAAGCTGACATCAATGGATGACTCTCAGCGAGAAAACATGGACCATTTTAATTTGGGAAGCGTCATCTCATTTTTTAAGGTGAAAGCCATTATCAGAGGTGACAATGATCTATAGTGAATGAAAAGAAACAATAAACCCCCATTCTTAACCCCTCAGTCTTGTGCATTTACTACAGACAGCAACTTCCTTACAAACACCAAAACATCCTAGGAAGTTGAAAAACATCAATGACATCTTCTTGGAAATCAAAAGTCTTATTGTGTTTATTAAAGAAGAACTAGAAACAACCCTGATACAGCATGTTCTTTGAAGATAATACAATCAGCCCATATTATTCAGACAATGGCTACCACTGAAAAACAGGACACTCCATTGGAAAAAAATAAAATAGCACAGCATAAAAACATGGAGTAAAGTAAAATTCTGATGAATTGTGTTCAGTAACTCCTAGAGAGTCTAGTCAGCAAGGGAAACATTTCTTCTCACTGCTTCCTGCCTTAACATAGCTAAACCTATATTGACAGATTTAGGAGAGATAATGTGCAAGAGAAGCCTTATGGCACATCTTGTGTAAATTCTATGGCCTCCAGTAAAATGTTACCATAGAAACACCTTTGCCACAAGGAAGGTGCACTTTTGTAAAGGGCCTGGGGGTAAACTTTCAGATTCCCATGGCAACTGTTGTGTGTAAAAGTACCAGGTGTCAGTGTCTTTTGGAGAAGCATGCAAGAGAAAGAAGAAAAAAACCCCACCCAATGTTTTCTTCACTGGAACTGGTAGTCATAGCTGGTAATCATTCAAGGTAATCACCTCCTGAAGGTGGAATAGCTACAAGGGAATATTTTGAGTTAAAAACTGTGTGTGAGTGGGGTACTAAAGCTTCGAAAAAATAAAGGAGAAAAGTAACATTAATTAAAATGGCAGGGGATAATCTGATAAATTCTCAGTGATTAACACCTGTTGGGGCTTTATGTTTTTTAAAGTTAGGAGAGGGACTCAAAATTCCCAGATATGCTTAATACAAAGAGAACTACAGAAAAAAAAAAATCAGTTCTTTTTGCCTATCAGATTTTATACAACCTAAGTAAAGAAATTCCTTTATTTTCTGTCACACATTCAATCACCACCACTTGCTGGGAACAGCTCTTACTGGGAGAAGACACACTTTATCAAAGGTCAAGAGTACAACTATGCTTAAGAGGGGCTCATACTTCAGTAACTTTCCTATCAGCTAATCTAGAGCAGCCTGTGGAAATCCTGACAAACAACAAACTTTAATTCGAAGCAGAGTACCAGACACTACCTGTATTTTTAATATATGAACACTTTATGTTCTGCTAATTAGGTCTTCCTATGGGACTCATTTAATTCTCCTTTGATTTTTTTCCTTCAGTTGACTATATATCTGGAGTATTTTTAATAATTATTTAACAAAGTGTTCTAGATGTTTTCCTGTTAGAAAGCATACAGAACAAGGAAGGGATTTCCTTCACTTATGTGCTCCATGATCCTTTATAGTAGGTGAAACTGTATATCTTGGACTAAAAAACAGAAATAAGGGGAAAGGATGGACTTTTTTGGTTGGTTTGGTGGGGTTTTGGGTGAGGTGGTTTTGTTGTTGTTATTGTTGTTTCTTTTTTTATTTTATATCGTATCTTTAAATATATTGAATATTTTAGTATTGTATGTTTAAATGTTTTGACTGTGCTTTAAAAGGGAATGAAATTCCTGTATATCACCTCAGTAGAATAGTAAAACTCTTATTGCCTTTTGTGTCTGCTTTTTTTCTGAAAGCAGAGGCAGAAAGAGCATTTTGCCTGTTTTAAACAGCTGAAATCAGATAGGCGTCCAGGACTCAATGACAGTCCCAGCAGCAGATAGCTTCTGCTCAGTTGGGAAGACAGTGAATGCTGGAGGCAAGAAGAACTAGTGGAGAAGTCCGTGAGAGCAGAGACAGGAAGACACAGATTGTGAGGATGTAATAATGCCATTTATTGAATAACTTGTATTTTTCTTCTTCTCTTCCCTTTAAGTGCTGAGTGCAAAAATGCACTGAAAATAGAGAAGCCAAGCAGCAAACCGATGGCATTGAAACATTCTTTGCCCAAGAAGCGGCCCTGGTCTTTAAGTGAGCAGGGGTAACTTTCATGAAGCATTGCATGCACTGAGAAATCTTTTAGGAATACAGACTGAAAGTAGTGCACAGTGGTTAGCAGTGCTTACTAGCTGCAATTTTTCTCTTTAGTGGTAACTGTTGCATTAATTAGGTTGTGTCAACCAAAGTTGCAGCCAACTAGTCCAGTTGAGAAACTCGTAGAACAGACACAGGTAGATTTTTTCTTTTTTTTTTAATTCCAACCAAACTTAGAGGATGGAGAATACTGCTTTTGACCTGAGAGCCAGAGTACGCAAAGGAAAAATGCACACATAAGGATTCCAGGTGTGTAAGCTGTCAATGCTCGCCAACTCTATGGGCCCACTGTAACTGCTAATAGGAAATGTTGGAAAAGAAATTTGTTTTTAAAATAAGTCTCCCATCTGTAAAATTAGCAGGGGTCCAGGGAATAATGAGAGTCAAATTATTAAATACAGTATTTTCCTGCTGTAAGTCTCAGTATTTTTTCTTGCAGACTTAGTTTAAGAATTTGGGAAAATGGAACATGCTGGGAAAAGAATGTTTCTTCCACTGAAGCCCAAAAACTTCATGAAAGTAGGATATGGGTATATTTAACAGTACAGGAACACAAAGGTATACCTCAGCTGAGTTTGGACGTCTTGTCCTTTCTGAAGCACAATAAGGGTCAGTAAAAAAATGTGTATATTTTCTAATGCTGACTGAGAAATGTAATAATGCTTGTTGTCTCTAAGGTAAATCCCTCAGTTTCTTGTCCTGAAACCTAAGGTATGAATATCTAGGAGAGTGATAGAAAAGTGATTGTGGATACTGAATTGGTATCTATTAAAACTCTGATAGTAACTGAATTATTACCTTTCTGAGAACTGTCTAGGGACTCTTATTCTCATAAATCCTATTTGATCTAGTAAAACCACTAACCTTTTTTGTTCAGATGGAGGCACTTGTAATAATTAGATGCCTGTTTTCTGAGGTCTTTGAAATGGTCTTTAATGAGAAGTTAGAAAATAAGCAGCATTATATCTGGTAACTGTCAAAGTAGAGTTCCTTGAGAGCAAATACTTGGAAATTCTCAGAACAAGAACAGTGGGAATTTTCTCTTTATCTGAAGTAAAACTAGGAATATTTCTTTTAGAATAGCCAAACCTGGGCTGAGAATTAAAAATCATGAAAAATTTGAAAGGTGTCTTCAGCTGAGATTCTGTCACTGTACACAGATGTTATCATTATCAACATGCTTATGCATTTTCTGTCATAATCCAAAGACACGTTGCAGCTAGGGGAAAAAAACCCAAGTAGACAGAAAGGTATTGCCTTGAATCAGTCTGTACTAGGGCAAAATTCAACTCAGAGAAACTAACATGGAAGGGCAAGCTTCCTTTTAGGATGATATCATGAAACTCCAGGACATAAATATTGTTTTTTCCAAACCAGGGAGACTCAGATTTTCTGAAGAAAAGGGAAGCTGGGAAGAGGTAATACCATGCAAACTCTCCTTCTTTTACAAAGAAACTTAAACACAATACTGAACTGGCTGACACCTGTTTGTTCTTAACAAATGTAACTTCCTTGATAACTTGCAATCTTAGTCCTTATTTACTGTGATCCTTCTTGAAGACACACACGTTCATGGCATTTTAGAAGGAACTCCATCAACATCAAAAAGTTGATACTATTCAATACAAGGACTAGAAATACCTTATCATATGTCTTTTGCTATTGCGTGTTTTGTACAGCAAAATCTCATCAGTATTTCATAAACATCCTATGAATGCTTAATGCACTTAAGTCTATTTTATTCTAAATGATGAGGGCTCAGAATATAGCAGAAATTATTATTTGCTTCTGATACACGGCTTTGTCTCTTGTACTATTAAAATCCATCTCTTTTTATTCATTTCAGCTCTTCATATTACCCAGTTCATCCTACTTGTTATTCAACTCCTCTTCTGCATTGAGATTGACCCCATCTCTGTTATATCAGCAAATTTCATTCGTGAGTCAAGGTCATTAAAGAGAATATTAAATAAGATTGTTCACTTGATGAACTCCTCTAATATCCTTTTTCCCTGAAATACTTCCACTTTCAAGATAAGTCATCATTCTGGGACGATAAGGAGGATACATGTAATAGACAATGGGTCAGGAATGAACTCAGTTGCTTGAAGCCTCTTCCTGGAACAGCAATAAACTGAAACCTGTTACTATTATCAAGGACATTGCATATGAATGTTACTGTGGAACTGGTGGTACCTGACCTGTGTCTCTCATTCTGTAGTCCCATACATGGCCTGGCCCTTTGCTAAGCCGCTACATTTTGTTATGCCAAATCCATCCCAAGCTGGGCCCAGCATGAGGACTGTACTGGAAGCATGGCTTGTGCACACCAGCAAAAGGACTTGTACCAGCAAAATGCCAGGTGTGGGGTCAGGGGCTGCTGGATAGACCTGGAGAGAAGCTGGGGGAATACTGATGAGAGAGAGAGCACTCACAAGCTGCAGGAAAAGAGCTGGTAACAGAAGACAAAAATCTCCGAGAGGAGTGTCTTCATGTCCACAGTGAAACCAAAACCGTCTAGAAGACAACAGTGTTAGTGAGGAAAGACAGAGACCCCCAGACTCTTAAAATGTAACCTAAATATTTTCAGAGCATCACAGAATTTGCAGGATCATGATTCTTATTTTTTAGTACCAATATTATGAAATGTTCAGATGATACCATGCGTACAAGCACAATAAAATTCCACAGTTCTTAAAGCTTTGATGAAGTGGTTTTATAGCTGTGCAAGAAAATATTGCCCTCTTGTCCTTCGGTGCTGAAGGTCCACAACTATTTAGCCAGTCCAATGGAGCTGGCAGGCCAATGGGGCGAGAAATTAGACACACTCAGCAACGGTGCTTAGATAAAAGCCATTGCTAGGCCTAGTAAGATTGCAGGTGAAGCCAATCTGGCACAAATAAAGAGAAACCGGGAAGAAAGAAAGAAATTATAAAAAAAGCTTAATTGAACTTCTTCAAGCGTATTCCAGCCACTTTTGTGCCTGTTGGCCTATGCAGATTGGCAGTACAGTGAAAGCAGGTGTGGAGAGCAGAGGTCCCTAGGCAGAAGGGAGGCCAAGCTGCAGCTGTGCAGGCTCACAGAGCGTGCTCCAGCTTTCTGGTCAGTAGCCGAACCGTGAGGTAGAAAATGAAGGAGGGAAAAGAGGCGAAAGCAAAGGTAAAATGAGAAACTGAAAGAGATTGATAGCATCTGAGTGACCTTGATTCAAGCACACTACCTCATGATTTATGGAACTACAAACTAACTTTTGAAGCATATTGGTCTATATGGTTTATAAGGATTTATTGTCAAAAATTGTGGTTTGGTTGCAAATAGGCTTACAAGTGTTTACATAGAAATTTGATACAGTCAGGCAAATTCTTGCATTTCTATTGCTTCTCTGCTGTGGCACAGAAGCCCTGAACTGGCTTAGAGTGGCTCTGCAGATACATCCCAAACACAGCCAGGTTGGCACCTTATGTACAGAAAACTGACTTACAGAACAGCCTGATGGCAAGCTCTTCCTATGACTCAGTTTTTTGGTCAGTCTGAGGAATTTACAGTTTTGAGTTAGAGTTAAGCTTTGAGAATTGTTATAAATTGAGTTTTAAAAGCCCTTACAAGTACCTCTAAGAAAGATAGCCATAAAATCCAGTTAAACACAATTTAATTTATTTGAACTTAGAGCCTAGCAGTATAATGGAAAAAGAATGGTACAGTCAATAGCCAAATGAATCAAGAATTAATCTGGGATTTTAACAGAACCTAGAAGAATTAGCAAGCCTCTGAAAATCCCTTTCTTAGAGAAACAGGTAAGACCTAGGTCTTGAAAAAAAAGTCAGTTATCAGTCAGTTTGCAAGAGTAGATGCTGCATAGAAAGACAAGATATCAGAATTCAAGGTCAGGTTTTTGACTAGGTAAAATCTCTTTCATTAGCTATTTTCCTTGGATATTAATCAATATGAGAAAGCAGCAACTAAAGACTAGAAGTTATCCAAGTGTGATCCAACAGAAGTTTCTAATGACAGCATCAAGCGCTGTATCAGCATAGAGAGGGTGCTTGATCATAAAATCCTCATGCAAATTAAGGACACACTAGTTAAGGATTATATCAAAGGCCTGCAAGAAGAGGTTAGAAAGATATGCAACATTTCTCAGTAATTTCATTTTAAAAACACCACACTTCCATACTGATGCCTCTTTCTTTGGCCCTTCCTGGGTTACGTGATAGCACTACAAAATAGATGAAACTGAAAAAAATTATTTGCTTCATTTCCAACACAGTCTTGCACAAGTTTCTTAGAACACTGAAGCTGAAAAATATTGTTTGTATAAAAAAGAACAACCGTCACCCATCAAAAAACCAGCATATCTATTTCACAGGAAGGGGGAAGTATTAGGTGCTTTTTAGTAAAGGATATAGATTATTGACTGTTTTAAATGAGGTCACATCAGTTTAAAAACCAGCACACAGCTGCAGGAACCCTTTTCACTTGCCTCACCCAGCACTAAGCAAAGTCAGAACAGGGAAATCATGTTTGAATCCCACAAAACAGAGGCAGAGAAAGAAAGGTTGGAAGCTGCTTCCTTAATCAGCTTCTAAGAGAGGGAAACTAAAATGTTCTGCTATGAAAAAAATTATCAGTTCTGCAACATAGCAATCAAGACATAATATTCTCTCTGTGCACTATTCTTACTTAAGTTCTTCCTGCAACTGAATTAAGCATGATTTTATTAATTAACATTTAAATTTCATATATAAGACCTATTTTAGAGCGAAGTATTTGTCCACAGTAGGCACAATTCTTCAGGTTTTAAAAATTTCCTTTTTCATGCCTGCTATTTTTATCTTCTCCATAAGTGAAGTAACAAGTGCATGATTGACCTCTTTATGAGAAAAAATCTAATGTGTAAATTAGTAAGACATCCTAAGGTTCAGTAACTAAAAGTGACATGAAATTCCCTTTTGCTTTTTAAGCTAATTATCTAATTGATGCATTTGCTTCATTAAGCTTTAGGTTTTATTTCTTTTTTCAAGTAGTAAAATGCTAGCTGACATGCATTTTAAAGAGGTATCACTTTCAATGGCTTAAGACAAATTTTAAAGTACTGTTTCTTAGAAACTTTCAGCAAATAAGGTTTCAATCATGATTTAATGCAACGGCATACCAAACATTTTAAAGGTTGCACAAATACTACTCAGAAGAACACAAGGTGCATTATCCACCTTGAGTATCTTGACACCAGTTGTACACAATAGAAGTTCTTTTCCTGTTGCAAGATGTACGGACTTCTAAAGTGCAGTTTTACAGACTTGAGAAATTAGGCAATTCAACTTAATATACATACACACAAAAATTATTATGCATGTTTCTACAAAGGAAAAAAATCAGTACCCAATAAATATAATTATTACAGCCAGTAGAAGAAACCGAACCATCTGCAAAAGGCCTGTTCTATTATAACAGGTGAAAAGTCTTTTTAACAGAATTAATGTTAATTGTATCAGGATACGATGTGTATTTCAACAGAATAAGGGTTACTTACTGATTTGAGCTGTCATAGGGGATATTATTGCTTTTTCACAATACTGTTCTTTTTGTTGAACTTTATTAATAATAATATTGAATGCAATCATTAAATATAATTAAATTACGTAGTAGCAACACACAGATTACTGAATCTGCTAGCTAAAAAATGGATTTAAACTTAGCAAAGAACAAAGCAGCAACACTGTTTTACATAAGTTTGGAAAGGTATGTTGTCTGTTCTCCATGCAACTCATTATCCATTCTGCCTGTATCACTAAAGAAAATTATGGCTACTTTTCATTGAAGTTTCTGTTTCAGAAGCAATTAGAGCACAGAATACACTGTAAAATATCTTAGATTAGTGGAGACAGAAATACTTGTATGTAATTAATGGAATTTTCAGTCAGCCTTGAATAACTACTAGGAAGGTTTATCTATATCAAGATAGACAGGCTTCCAACTAACACTACCTTTTCCAGTTTCCATAGACAATAACATAATCACAGAGGATGGAACCAGGTGTCACGCCTATATTAATGTAGTTGGAGAGGGAGCAGAAGTGTTTGGAAATTTTGGAAATGTGACAAAGAGAAAGTCTGTCTGTTTGAAAGCTGCATTGACTGTTGAGCAAAACCTACAAGCAAGTGGACAGAAACCTGTTTTAAATCGGACTCTTGTCTAACATCCTTTTTTAATCTACGTGTATTTAATCTCCTACAATCTGAAGTGTCAGGGTGAAAGGCAAAGCCGTTACTTTGCTGCTCAGATCAGAGCCCATTCAGGAAGGTGAGTGTTCAATCCACAACAGCCTTCCAGCAGAAACATGGAAGTACCCATTGCCTGGTTAGAAATCTATGTGCAGCCTTCTTCAAGGGATCTGTCTTACTAGTAGAAATCAGACTTCCATTATGAAGTGTTCTTACACTGTGTGGTGGTTTGATCCTGGCTGGGTGACAGGTTCTCAACTTTATTCCTGATTCTCTATGTCCTCCCCCACAGCAGTGTAGGGAGATGGGGAATGGGGGTGTGCTGGTTTTGGCTGGGGTAGAGTTAATTTTCTTCACAGTGCCTAGTATAGAACTTTTTTCTGGATTTGTGCAGAACACAGTGTTGATAGTACAGAGATATTTTGTTATTGCTGAGCAGGGCTTGCAGAGAGCTTTCTTTTCTTCCATTTCGTACTGGCAAGGAGACTGAGGGTTACAATCAGTTCACCACATATTATTAATGCTGTTGCTTTCTTCACAGAAAGAGGAGTCCTTGCCCTGCTACAGTGTGGGGTCCCTCCCACGGAAGGCAGTCCTGGACAGACTCCTCTAGTGTGAGTCCTTCCCATATGTTGCAGTTCTTCACAAACACATTAAATTTTTCTTATGAAGAGGTCAATCATGTACTTGTTACTTCATTTATTTAGGGGGAATCAATCAATCAATCAATCAATCAATCTATCTATCTATCTATCTGGATTTCCTTCTATGCTCTGTGGCTACTATTAGGATAACAGGTTCCAGGATGAACAGATCCACTTCTGAACTGAAATTAGTCTGTGAGACCCCAGAGCTAAGCGTTTAGTCTATATCAGCATCTATTTTTAACATGGTTTTGGCTTTCCTAAATCAGATGGATTTGTGCACTTGATGATGTCTCTATATCCCTGCTGAGTCACCTACCCCTGTTTCCACCTCTTGACTGCTACCTTCTTGTATTATATTTGGCTTCTGTCACAACTTCCTTGTTCATCCACACAGGTTTTGTGCCAACGTTGCCTCACTTCCTGCACGTCAGACAGGCCCATTACCAAGCTTGAAAGTGGAGATTCTGGAAAATCAACCAGCTCTCCTGGACTCCTCTTGTCTCCAGGGCCATATCCCATGGTGTTATTCCAAGAAGATCCACCAACATGTAACAGCCTGTTCTCTTGAAGTACAGGGTTGTGATGCTGCTTTTTGCCTTGTTAAAGCCTTGCAAGATCCTGAACTTCTCTATTTCATGATCACTCCAGAAAAGGCTGCCCACCCCATGCTTCAAATTCCCAAGCAATTCTTCCTTGTTCATTAGTATGTGGTTCTTTTGTTGGCTAGAGTGGTTTTTTTGTTGGCTAATTGGTCACTTTTGTCATAAGTGAACCTTTTTTTCCCTACAATTCACCTTTTTCCTCCATGATGTTGCCTCTGCTCAGGAAAGCTTGCAAGGCAAAACCAGCAGAATCATAAAGAATGAGAGCCAAAGGACAAGGGGAATTATAAAGCAACAGTCGGTGGTACGTTTCCTATTTGAGCATTCATGCAGCACTTGAAAAACCAGCATACATTAAAATGCAGTCAGGTATTTTCTTACACAAATTCATCTCCAGCTGCTCAGCAGGCTTAAAATAAATTTTCTAGCATCTCCTGTGGCAGATACTCTGGTGGTATGCCTAAATTAAGAAATAGTGCGAGGGGTGATCCAATGGTCTGCTTATTCTGATAATTTAACATGGCATTGCCTGATGAAGGTGTTTGTCTCATTGTTCCATGCGACAGCAGCATCCTTTCTTTGCCCTATGTTAGGAAGTTGGCTGTGAAACTCCCTGGCTCTCAGTCAAATTCTGCAGTGGACCAGACGGCAAAATACAGTTCAGAATTTGTCGCTGTTGTGCCGGGGATGGCAAGAGAAGAAACACGTGAAGTCCAAGGCTCATGGATAAAAGGAAGCGTTTTAATAACTTTCTAAAGGCTTTTATTTGTTAGTTTGCAAAAGTGTGTCAAATGGCATAAAGTAATTGGTCCTTTGGCCATCCACCCCTTGAAGGGATTGGCCAAATTCTAAGACACTCATTTCTAAATATTTTCTAGTTAGAACCATAACAATACTGCAAAACAACATGGAAGATAAAGGGATTAGTTTACAGAAACTTCTAACTGTTTTCAGCCAGTGTCTGTGAGAAAGCAAAGACTTTCTCACAGACAGAGGCAGGTTTCAGCATCCACACGAATTCAGTAAGGTTTGCGGTGCGCAGGTTTACACAGTGACACCTGCCACACCGGGTCACTGTGCTCAGCAAGCCGCTTACAGTGGCCCACTCAGACTGCCACTACATTTCTCATTCTGCTTCTGCACGTATAATACCTTCAATTGTAGTCCAAATTATGCAATGCAATAAAACATCTTGAAAGTGGGAAACAAACAGGCACCAAAAATTAGTTTCGGTAACCCTTGCTGTGTGGGAATGGAATGATAACACCCCCCACAGGGGTGTAGAGATTTACAACTAATCGTATCTGTTCATATCAATGATTCACCATTCAGATCTTGGACAGTATGTAAATACCAGGCTCCCTATAGTGTTTCTAATAATTTGCCTATGCTCACTTTCAGGTGGTATTTTTTCCTCCTCAAAACCATTTTAGAAGATGTAAAAGTTTGGTTCAAATCAGATTTTAAGTTTTGTGGATAAAAAGACAAAGGATCTTGGGTTTAGCACTAAACACAATATAACTTTTAATGATCTCTTCATTAAAGCCATTACAAAAGAGAAAAAAACCTGTACTACAAAGCACAAAAACCTTTAAACCTTCATTAATCAATCATTTAACATTGCTGTATGTGATTCCCTTGTCCCAATGGGAATTTAATAAGAGAAAAATTGAGAAGAATTTGGGACTTTAAAGGCATTTAGCTACATTCTGAGATGCCTCCCATACACAGCATGATGGGAAGTTGTGGGTGTGAAGATCAGAGAGAAGTTTGAAATTTAAAAGTTGTGTGTGTGTACAAGAAATGTATCTATTTTCTTGGTGTGGTAGGGAGAAAGTAGACAGTTAACCATTAACCATTCTCCTATCCCTTTGCAACTTTAAATCTTTCAGACTGATACATAAGGATAGAAATTCCAACAGATTTTTTCTTTTTTTTCCCCTTATTTTTTCCCCCAGCATCTCAGCTATTGATAACTTCCATGGCTTTTTGTTCACTTTAGATAAAACAGAATTTTAGCAATTTGGCCATGGAAAAAAAGCAATCTCATAATCAAAAATATGTTACTTAAAGATGCACACACACACATATCTCTTAAGAAGATGCAGCCACTGCATCTCATCTCCACATTAGCAACCCTGTCATGGTCAGCTTGCTCATGTGCAGCTTCTCCTAGTTTCCTAACTTCTCCACTTCCAGGGCAGACATTTCACGATATGCATTCACATAGGCAAAATATTTATACATCTTTCAGGTTTTCTTTGAAAGATTCACCATCTTTCACGATTCACCATCTTTCACTGACCAAGTCAACATGAAGCTTTCCTACAGCCTTTATCCCTGCTGGCTGCATCTCACTTCTGTCTACTCACTGCTAAACACAGCCACTTCCAGGTAAGTTTGAGAAAGCGGAAATAAAGTAAACCCACGTTTGTGTGCTGTATATCACTTTTACTATGCAAATGATTGTTTAGAGAAGAATAAAAGGCTGTAAATATTTTGAGAAGTGGGCCCCCAGTGCCTCTTCAGTCTGCCAAACGGCGGCGCGTGCTTTGTAATTATGTAATATAGAGAATACCAGCTGGTTTGAATCGTTCTCAGGGGCTTTGGATGATATCGAAATGCTCAGCTCCCCCAGTGAGAGCCATAATCAAGCAAGTAATACCGTAAAGTCAGACCAAATTGACATTGAGTTGTTGGCTCTTAACACACTTTAAACCAGATGTTAATGCTGTACACTGTGATTTTAAAGTTTTTTTGTCTTTTTCTTTTCTTAGATAAAGCATTATTTCTCTGACAAAATAATGTTCTTGTATATAGACACTCTCTCAGATGTTGCATTTTACATTTTCTGAAGAAACAGCCAGATGTTTATTTTCCACTGCTATGGCAGAGAATGGAAGGGGCACTTGTTTTGCTGTCAAAGTAGTTTTGGGAGGCAACCAGCCCAAACATTGCTATATATTCAGCATGACAGTGGCTTAAAGTGGAGTCTTAGGAGCAAGCTTGTCAATTCCTACACTGGCACTTACTAAGAAAAAGTGGTAGCTTTTTGTTAACACGTAAAAATAAGCAAGCATCTTCATTAAAAAGTTTTTGCAATGAGTTCCCCACTGCTTTACAAAGCAATAGACATCTAGAACTTCTCCAGACCTTGTGGTCTTTAGATCTTCACAAAAATATATTTAGAAACTATAATATTATATCCATTTTGTGCAATCTAACACAGAAGCTGAGAAAGGTCTCAAGCTGTTGGTACAACTACTCCCCTGCTGAAGCATCACAACTAAACCACTCTCCATAGAGATTATGTCTTCCTTCATAATTTTCTTAATAATTTTTACACCCATGCTGAGAAAACTTTCAATTTTTATGAGAAGGCAAAGAGCTCCTTCCCTTTCCATACAACACTCTCCCAGGTCAAAGACTCTGTAAGCCAAAGAATAATTGTCAATCACTCACCACGTTTTCTATGCCTGTGATTGTTAGGGGAGATGAACGTAACTACATAGGCTGCTCTTCTTACTGCTTATAGTAGCAAGTTCAAAAACCACATCCCACCTCCAGCAGGTGCCTAATGCAATAGTGGGATTGTCCTAAGAGCAAACTGCACTTTGCAGTATGGACTGGAGGCCCAGCAATCAGCTGGGTGACCCAGCTCACTGCCTGGGTGCTCAACAGCAAATCCTCCCACACAACCAGGGAAAATTTTACACAATGCCCATGCAAATCCTATTCACAATTTATAATGTTCTCACAGTATTAGCCAAAAATCTGCCAAGTCTGAAGAACCCAGTAATGGCTGCCATGTGTTACATGTATCATGAGACCAGTCCAAGTTCCTCTTCATCCTCACTGCCCTCCTCCTAAGCCTTATCAGTTTGCCACTGTGATCCCTTGACAGCCATTCTGCAGGTTTTAAGCTGCTTTGCATGCTGCTGTCTGATCTGAGATGTGGGAAACTGAGTGCTGTGTGATTACGTGTGCTGTTAGACAAAGCCACTGCATAAGGGATAGAGGTCAACAACTGCTTTGCTGGAAAAAAAAATGAAAGAAATGCAAAAATGTCCTAACCCCCTGCTATATATTATAATATCCCAAGGTGAATTACAGTGACATTTCCTCCCTGAGACATGAACATAGCATAGTTTTTGTAGAAACGTGTAGCAATTCTTCACCAAAAATCAGTATAATACACTTCTATCCTCTTGAATAAGCACTAAAAATTGTTCTATGTATTATCAGTAGCCTCCTTCCAGATAGTCATGTTAAAACAGCAAATAGACAAGCCCCTAGGTAATAGGAATAAACACAGCCAATTATGTTATCAATTATTCAGATGGATAACTACTTTAAAGAAGACAACACAGCTACTTTAATAATTAATAATATTTAAGACACTAACAAATTACAATGTCACTTAAGATTTTTATGGTCTACTGAGCAAGTATTTTTTGAAAGAGCACATAAAAATAATGGAGCATTTGAGAGACTTTTATTTGGGTTATGGAAAGATTTTATCAGTATTTCAGGTTAGGTTTTAAAGCTCCTTTCCACAATAATCTTCTATCCCAAATGACCTGTTCTAAAAAAAATATATGGTAGCCTTGTATTTCAATAGTTAATATTTTGTTTTCTATTGGGCCTGTCTTTATTCTTTTTTCCTTATCAGTTACATTATTTTCAGTATATAAAAATCTGACTTTCAATCCTTCTTTTCCCAATGGGAGCCCATATCAAAATGGAAACTTGTTGGGAATAGGTGCTGAGATGAACCTCTTTCTTGAATTTACCTGGAATTACAAAAAAAAAAGAAAGGAACAAGAAGATGTCCAATCAGCTCTTGTATACATAAAAAAACCCAGTTCCTTTTGAGGAATGTAACAAAAATGTATGCAATTGCCTATTTGTATGTAGGATACGACTCTACTATTATCATCTGCTGTATCAGTTTTTGTTAGTTCCATTTATCCAACAGAGAGGAGGGACATAGAGATTTTTGCCCTGATGACCACGCAGAAATTTCTCAATTCCTTTGCAGGAGTGCCTAAAATTAGACTAAATCTACTCTTTGACATCCAAAAGGTTTGGCTTTTTTTGGCATGAATAACTAACAGCTCTCTTGCAAGGCATTCATCACCTGATAAAATAACTGAAGGTAGGTTTTTATTCCATGTCTATTAAAGAATGAAAGCATCTCTAATTTGGTAGAACAATTCTTGTACCATTTAAGATAAAATCATTGCTACAGACTTGTGCCTTTTCAAGCCCAAGATCCTGTGGCAGCTTCGATACACATAATTTCCAGAATTAACCTGGAGCTGAGTGTGGTATCTGAGCTATAGTTTTATTGCTAACATTTTTTCCTCTAAAAGGTAGTTATCCCCCAGGTTTCTTTCCCAGAATCTTCTCCTGCATCCATGCTTCACTGATTGCTTGTGATTCACATGACTGTGCAGGAAATTCGTCACAGCAGGCTGGAGGAGTGTTCCATTTATGTTCAAAAAACCACAGACTCCACAGTAATATGTCTTCAGCCTTGCTCCAGCACAGCAACTACATAGCAAACAGCTCCTCAAAAAATATCAACACCTGACTTCCAGAGGGAGCAAAAAGCAAAACAATTTTTGATTCACGATGTGATGCCTGGCCTACTGATACAGGCATATTTAGAAAAGGGTTTGAAAATGGAAGCAATTTAACTACACTGAAGTTTAAGGTCATAAAAGCTTGTTTCAAAAGATACACACAATTTTTATGTCAGACCCTAACTATCTGCAAGAGGACTATGTCATTTCTTTGAGTAAACTAATAAATATGGTTGCTTTGCTAAAAATTTATTTTATATTACATGTATTGTTCATTCTGAAAAAAATCCCTGCATTTGTGATTTTTTTTTGAGCTGCTTCTCTCATGATTTTTAGGAACTCATTTAATATTCTGTGCAAACAACAAAACATTAAATATGTCACTGCTTTGGTAAACCTAAAAATAAGCCATGTTCTTTATTCCAGCACAACTACACAGTGACTGAACTGGAACAAATAATAGGTTTCAACTAGATGACATTTCTCCTTTTTTATCACCACTTCCCCAAGGGCTGTATGCCAAATTGGAGAATGATAAAGTAAGGGGAAATTATTTAGTAGAATGGATGTTATCAGAAACATGGGAATGAGATCTAAGATCAACCAGAATAAAATCACAGGTGGCAGGTATACAGCCATTATGAAAAAGGCTTTTAGATACAGTAACATGAGAATACTTAGCAATAGTAAAAACTTCAATTATAAATGGAAATGACAGAATTTCATGACATGCCAATGAGGCTCAGATATTCAAGTAATACTTGAACTTACAAAAAGCACAATATGGTACTCATCACATGAGAATGCAGAAAGATTTTTTTTGCTGTGTGAGTAAATTAAGGGTATAAATACATGATATGGACTAGGGAAAAGAATTAAACTGCTTCTCTTTTATAATGACCTCTCAAAACTCTACGGAGATGAGTGGAGAGAGATTTCAAGCATTACTACTAGTTTTTATAGACACTCCTTAATATTCAGGATACTTAAGAAATTTGAAGGCAGTCTAACATTTCATTATGCAACAAAGGCAAAAAATGAAGTATGAATATCGTGCATAATGAAAGAAAAGATTGCCAAAGATTTGGTTTCTAGAGGATGGGAATAGAGTTAAACACTACATTTGTGGTTCTATAATGACAGTCTTGGCAGTCATACTTAGTTCTACTATTTCAAGAGGTTATAAATTGGTAACTACAAACCTGGGATATTCTTAGAATTTTGTATGGATTCAGCTAGAATCACATTCACTACTAAATAGAAAATAGTGCAACACCAGACAATACCAGTAAAGAATGCACTTGACATACTAAGCGATCTAAAATTATCTAATAATATCCAGTAATTCTCAAAATGCTGAAAGTGCAGTTTTGTAATGTTCAGTACTGGAGACAATCCCATTAAACATTTCAAAAAAGCATGAAGGAGTAAATAAAAAAACCCAACAAACAAGATTGCTGATTTTTCAAATTACACAAAGGATACTTGTAAATTCAGATATGCAGAAGGAAGTAGTGCATAGAAACCAGTTACTGGGCAGGCAGCACATCTAGAAACCACAAATATGGCCCACACCAACAGAATAGGAGGTTTGAACTCTGGAAAATGATGAGGCTGGAAGAGGTTCAGAGAGAACATGGGCTTGCAGGTTGATATTATGATAGAATTAAATTCTTGGGCAGGAGCAAGAAGTGTTAAGCAGAAATAATGACTTCACCACAGTGCTAAATTGACATGAGAGCATTTCACATGTACTTGGCATGCATAAGCCAAAAATTATTTTCAGAAACTGAAGAAATTCTAGGGACAATTTTAAAAAATAATTTGGTTTTGATATCTCGGCATAAAAGATTCAAACCCGATCCATATGTACCATACATCAAGAAAATTATTTCAAGATAATCAGATAAGCAGCTTTTTGATTTTTCCTTATCCTGCCCCTGTGCCTCTATCCCATCCCATGCCTGAAAGGTGCTTCTGCCTCACACAGCAGTTCTGCAGGTAGGAGTCATCCTAAAAATGATGGGGTACACCCTCCTAATCCCATGGATTTTCTGACCCCCTATATGAAAAGTGAGAACACAGAGTGGACTCCTCAGCTGGAAACAACCCCAGGTTGCAATGGCCAGTGCTAACCCCTGAAAAAAGAAAGAAATAGCTGGAGCCAGACAGTTCTGATGGGAAACTGGCATGACGTTTTAACTGTGGGAATGCACAGGTACAAACCACACTGAAATCAGGTGTTTGGCACTTCAGTCTTCCTGTTTGTGCCCATTGAATGGCATCTCCATCTGGAAGCAGGAGTGAGGGGAGCTTGGGAGAAAGTCACTGATGAGTCAATTCAGTATTTAGCTGCTCTAGAGAAACACTGAGGTTTGTCTGACCCTGTTCAGGTAAAAATCTTAACAGGGGAAAAATCTACTTAAAAATTAGTGACATTTTACAGGCTATCTTTTCAAATTTCATTTCTGAAATGGAAAGACACGGATTTTTATGAAAGTTTTTAGAAGATTAAGGGGAAAAAGTACCTAGGTTTTTCTTAATTACTGTAAGACATCCAGCATTTGCCTTACAGATTCTCTGGAAATACAACAGTAACTTTTCATCACTTACATGACAAGTGAAGTCAAGAACACCCCCCATGTGACTGCAGATTGTGTGAACTAGGAACTATTATGGCCACAAAAGCCAAGGAAATTCCCCCTCAGAAACAGAATACTGACATGCCTATTCCTAAGTCAAATACAGAAAATTTAATATAGGAGATACTTGCCATATTTGAGCTGTGATAGGAATTTTTTCCTCTCTGCACTTGTCCCTCCATTAGTAAGTGCCTTTAGACTCACCCAACTACAAATACCACTGAAGTTTAAAGACTTGTAAAGATTTACCCATTAGAAGAGTTGCTTTCAGTCAGAACCATTAGTATTGGAAGAAATAAGCCTTCTAATTAGGCATTTAGATATATTTTCAGAAAAAAAAGATGCAAGTATTTAAAAGCTATCAAATGAACAGACAGTGAATGAGTCTTCTGTTGTTTGCAGTCATATTAAAAGTTGCAAAAACATTGCACTTTAATGAAAAAAACCAAAATGCAGATGGGTTGGTGGGGAATGGACTGTAACTGGTTATAAATCAAATTAAATTCTGAATTAGCATACATTTTAAAGTCTTTCTTCCACTTCAATCTGTTTGTTCTTTTGCACACAGAAAGCTTGGTGAAAGTTGAAAGAATTGAAAGAACCCAGTACAATACACATTCATCTCAGAGTCCTGTATGTGATAACTTTTCCTCTCACCCCAGCTCAGAGATCATGCTGCTCAAGAAGCAGGATTTTAAGGACTTCGACAGCTGATTTTTTAGATGTTAGGCAGCTAATATCTTTTCAGCACCTGGCAGAGAAGTTTAATCTCTTGACCAATCATTTTTATGTGTACCTATCCTATGGATTCAGCATTCAGGTTGTGCACTGTTGGAAGTAATATCAAATGCTTCTGTGGCAATTCTTTGTTGCAAAGCCTTTTATTTGTTAATGCTCACATAGCTTGTTTTGCTTCAAGTTATAAATGAGGTTAGCCAGTATCCAAAGAACTCGTCTCACAGTAAGAATTAATTCAAATTCAATTGGTTCAAATTAATCTTCTGGTCTACCAACTGATCTTGTGGCTGGGCACTTACTGCAGCGCATACAGCCTCAACTTTTCAGAAGTGAAATTCTACTCATACCAAGGCCCTAAAAAGGCAGCTACACTTTCATGAGAGAACAGGAACGTCCTTTTATGCCAGAAATACACAATATGAAAGCCACAAAGGAGAATGAGAAATATAGGTCTCACTTTTATAGGGCTGCTGTTAAAACACCTTATTTTCCATAGCTTACATTCTGTGTGACTGAGAAGGAAGCCCAAAAAGAGAGTGAGATGGGAAAAAAAAAAGAGCTAGCAAAGGGATCCTTAAAGGATAGAAGGTCTTTCAAAGGATGAGAAAATATATGTGCCCCCTCCAATGTGGAGAAGAATACAAGGATTAGAAAAGAAGAAAACCCAGTGAGATGAGGCAGAGGGTTACAAGTGCAACATATGGAAGCAAATCAAGCAGGTCATTTTTACAACAGAAGAGATCTTGAGCAGTGAAAATATAGCAATATACATATGAGAGGCAAAAAGAGGTGTAAATATATTGGGCAGCCATAAGATATGGAAAGAAGAAAGATGTCAGAGCTTGCAAGGAGAGAATAAACAAACGGTACACCTCTTAGAAGATGGGAAGGGATATATTGAAGTGGAAAGTATCTAGGGATGTTATGAAGAATGATTTACAGGAAAAATATCAAGAGGCTTCAGGCAAAAGGAAAAAAGAATTTTGGCTTGAAGGGGAATGAAAGAAATGCTTAGTAGGTTTATTTATTTTAAAAAGTAGCTTCAGAATGAAATGGTTAATAGAGGAGAATTGACAGAAAAATTGCATGGAAAATACAGGTAGTTTAAGGCAGACGTTTCAAGGAATTGGTATTGGATGGGATTTTTCCACTTCAAAAAGCAGACAACGTACTCAAGAGAGATGCCCAAAGTACACAAGCTCGGGATGAAACGTTTGAGTGTGCCTAAAGAAACATCAGAAGCGAAACCAGAGATGCACAAAGTGGAGAGAAGTAAATAAATGTTGTCAACCAGAGATACTAATATTACCTGCATCGATGAAAAATGGTTGAACCAACAACCAATCTAAACCTCTTAATTAAGCAATTAATCAATCAATGCAACATATAAAGAAATCATATTTAACCGTAGTTAGCCACGTATTTTCTCAGGATGAATAGCCACGAGTTTCATCAACTTCCGGAGGTCTTTAGCATTCCCACCTGCTACATTCTATTTTTTTCATATGCTGTACACCTGCAGGATAAAGGATATACTAACAGCCCTTAAGTAAGTATGCCTCTCTCTCCAAATACTTACCTCAAATTGATTACTGAAGTATATATTTACTGCCTGTCTAAGCTGCAACTTAAATTACTGAAGGATTCAAAACAATCTTAGAAGATGATAATAACCAACATTACCCAACAAACACTTATTATTGTTTTACGACCTGCCAGAGAGTAGACATGCACTGTGATATTGATATAAGAAGATGAGTTATTATTTCCATTCAGTTAACAGGAAATTACTTAACACAATAAAAGGAAGAAAAAACATAGTGTTTTTTTCCTCTTCGGAGTTTGCACTTGTAAAGCTGTCACATGTTGTCATGGTCAGGAGGAAAAAACCTCACAAAGTCTCTGGAAGAATTTCTTTCCAACATACTTACACAAATACACATAAAATGTGTTTGGAAGCACTCATTTTGGCAGAGATCTGAAAAGTTACTCACATCTTGCTCAAGTCTATGAATCAGAAACTGAGGTCATGCGACTCCTGCTAAGTCATGAAGCTTCAGAGATTCTCTAACAGGGAGCTATTACTGCACTTTGCTCACATGTGTCCATCAACCTCGATCACCTTGGCTAGTGTATTTCTCATATTTTCAACTCCTTCATTTCACTTTATCCTGTCTCAGCTTTTAGGTCCAGGAGTTCAGAAATGCAATTTCTCCCTTTCAGCACTTCAGAAGCATCCTGTTTGTTCAGCTGACCTCATCACCCGTGAGGGATTCAACTTCAGAGTTTAGGCTTATTTCTCGTTCAGGACAGCACAGTACCTGTGAGATTTGTCCTTTTTATCTTCACTGAAGACTGAAAATAGTATCAGTGAAGCAACACATCACAGATTTGTCAGTATTATTCTACGGCTGCTTGTGAAAGGTGCTGACAGCAGCACAGTTCAGAAGCTCTCTGTGCCAGCCACAGAAGGTGGTTATGTTTTCATCTGCTAGTACTAATATAGGCCATGTTTTGTGACCATCAGAGAGAGAACTATCCTTGAAATAATTTTTAGGGCAATTTTAGCTCTTTAGCTTTAACACATAAGTACTTTTGTTCTGCCTCAAGAGGTACCATGACTGTTGAAAACCTGCCTCCTTTTAATGTTCCAAACCTGCTTTCTGCTAGCTTCTGTTCAATCCCCTCTTATAAAGGAGGATGTACTCATCCTGGCCAGGCCACTCTTGGTCCTCCTGAGTACTAATAGTGAGCTCAAGGCCTTCATTTTCTGTGTGAAGTTCTGACTTTTTTCTACCTGTATCACTTTGTATCTGTTTATGTTGCATATCATCTGCCATTTCACTGCTCAGTCACTGATTCTCTAAGTTCATCTTGTAGTTGGTTGGTGACTTTGTGGTTACTATGCTGAGTTAACCTTAATATCATGAACAGACTTGGTCATATCTATATTCAGTCTCATTGCTTCTATTTCTTCGGTTTTTTCTTGTATTCACTACCTGACTACTAACGGAACTGGATAGGCAGCAACCCTTTAGTCACCTAATTTCCTTAAAACTTTTGGGAAGTCACCTTTTTGAAAGCCACCTCGAAATTCTGACAATAGCCTTTACCCATGTACTTGGTAACAACTTCGAAGAATTCCAGTGGCTTTATGAATCAAGAACTCTATTTAAATAACCATCATAACTGTTCATAGTAATTATCCATGTGTCCATTAATTCTATCAGGTAATGATGTGTCTAAAGGATTTAAAACTGTTGCTCTACTTTCAGCTACACCTGATTGCTTATGCACTTTATCCACTTAAAATTGAAAGTACTATCCCTAACAATTATGCAAAGATAGAAATTTTCTGATTTACCAGTTATGAGCAGAAACTGTTTTGTATGCAGTACCTGCTAGTATGTCTCTTTCACTACTGGCAAAAGTACTTACAAGAAGACACACCTTAACCAAAATCCCGCTCAAACTTCCTACTTAAACTTAATTGGATATGACTTCCTGTTGTTTCCAGATTTTGGCATAATTAAGTTCATATTTACTTTTAATTTAAAATACCTAAATTTCCATTAGAGAACTGTTTAGTTGTGAACTTCCATCATCTTAAAGGTCTCAAATGGAAGATTGAAATGGATTTAACAGAACTGAGCATCTGTGATGTAGATACCTGTCATCTCTGTCAGTGCTCCTCGATAAACATATGAACAATTTTGTTCTCCCATCTCATCAGCAACTGAATAGGTCAGGCAGTTGGACTAGATGATCATTTAGGTTCCTTCCAACTGAAATATTCTATGCTATCCATCCACTGCTAAGCTAAGAAATACAAATTTAAATTATGTGCAGAAAGCATGCATTAAGCACAATGCAATGCTATCTACAACTGTTCATACTAAGTTACGTTACTCTAGAAAACATCACTGTTGATAATATATCCACATAAATGACCAAATGATATTTAATATATTGAAAATAGTCTGTACAATTTCATTTTATTCCAGTTACAAAAGTTGTCTAAGTTGTCTCTAATAAAGATACAATAAACAGCCTGTGAGCAAAACGCAAACATATTTTCTTCCAGCCTCGATTTGAGGCGGGTTCTGTATGCTTCACCAAGCAGAGAAAGATGGTTTTCTTCCTTGCATCAGACACAAGCAAGGAGAAGATTTTGTATATGTCTCATGACAGCATTTCATCTTAATACAATCTGGTCACAGCAGCTACTGCAGAAAATTGCTCGCGGTTTGCTGGCACCATGGGAGACCATCATTACTGACAAGATTGAGAAACCCATCAAAGGCAATTCAGGACTCAATCTAACTGTAGCATCCAAGTGCTGTGCTTTTTTATTGGGGCTATTTTCTTGCATCTCTTTAATTCTTATTCATGTCCGTTGGTCCTTGACTCTCATTGCGATTCAATGCAATAAAGGCTTCAGCTCAACTGAATTCAATCTCAGAAATCATCAAAAACTAAGATTTATGTTATAGTTTTTGGAAAACCTTATGACAGCTACCAATTCAGGTGAGGAGATGTAATCTCGTTTTCAAAAGCATTACAAAGATATTTGCCTGACTCCTTCACAAAGGGAACGCACAAAGCAGCCTATTCTGTATCATGTTGTGATGACAGAAGTCACTTTCGCTGTGGATGTTTGGCAGAAACCGGTTACCACCTGTGTCAGCAACTTTGTTTAATAGGTTTGTTTGATTGATTGAAAATCATCTATGGTATGGTAGTTTTTTCCAAAAAAAAAAAAAAAATTCTCCTTTCAGTCTCATGGTCATCCACTCCAAATCAGACTGAAGCCATTGCCATTTTTAAAATACCGTACAAAAATATTCTTTTGAAAATATATGACTTGCTGAGCTTGCAAATGTCACACAACCAGCAGAAAACAAGAAGCAAAAATCATAGGTCTATTTTCGTCTTGTTATTGCAGACAAGATAGATCTACCTGCAAAGGGGAGACAGACACTAAAATTCTGGAAAAGTTACAAAAATACATCGTTTTCATGAGCATGGCAACCGACACAAAGATTCATACTGTCTTCAGCTGAAGTAGATGCACTTGCCATAATACTGCACCAGTTCTATGATCTTCACCTGTAATAAAAATCTCTTACCAGTCTACTATTCCTTACTGTGGCAAAAATTAACAGCTACCTTGTCCCAAACCAGAGTTAATCAAATGAGTAATCAAGATTTAGTTTGGGAAAGGAAAAAAAAAGAAAAAAATTCTGTGATTCTTCTTATTTCTTATTTTTTTGGTACTAACTTCCAGTCCCTATTTGAAAGTTCTCTCGAAAAAACTACATCCCCAGTCTCTCCCTAGTAAGTGGTAGGATATTCTAGCTTTTGATTTTCACCAGTTATTGAAAAACAATCTCTTTATACACTCAAAATACCTTGTTTTCCAAATTCAGTACATATTCCCAATTTCTAAATACCTGTTTGGAGAATTAACTTGGGGGAGGGAGGAGTGGTGTGTGTGTGTGTGTGTAGAAGTCTGGGGGTTTTTGGTTTTCAATATCATCTAGTCAGACATAGAAAAGAGGTTAGGAAAAAAGTCCTTCACTGCAGAAGGGTGCTGAAGATAACTTCAAAAAATCTTCCGATCTATTTTAAAAACCCAAAATATCTGGCCGGCTTTCTTTTGTAGCCTAAGGCCAGTTCCATCTCAAGTGAAGTCATCACCAACTAGCTTCATTATGGACATCACATTACTTTATCACGTCATTAAACACACAGAGTGCATTAGGCCAATGCTAAGAATTCCTCTCTTTCATCGTTACATTACACAGATCCAAAACGAGATACCAGATCATGGTCCAAAGCCAGGACTGGCCAAAACACTAGCAACCCAGCAAGATACTGCCAAGCTTTCATCTGGGAAAGTGGTACTGTGCAAATGGAAAAAGATGCCTGTGTGCTGAACTGCCCACACATGAAAAGATTAACTGAAAGGAAAATTATTTGGTTGTGGAAGCTATCCTAAATTTTAGGTAAATTAGCATTTTAAGTTCATTCACTTTTCAGGTGTTTATTCACTAGATGATTCCCATCTACTGCCTGTGAGATCAGAATCACACCAGTATCACGCCTCTATTAATTGAAGCTAATTTGTTGTCTTTTTGTAGCTTGGGAAAAAAAAGAATAAATGATCACACACACAGAATAGAGAGAGAGTGTCATTAAAAGTATTCAACACATCTCGTTGCTCAACTAGGACAAAGGCAGTTTCTTTTAACCACAAATCTAATTAAAAACAGCTTAAAGAGAGCATCTCCAGGGTATGGTGAAAAAATATGGAAAATATGCATATTTAAAATCCCTGGATTTAAATCTAGCAGAGCAAATCATGCAAAGGAATGTAGAAATATTTTCAATTAAATTTAGAATCCTAATTATTTTTTATCTCTTTTTCAGGTAGGGTCTTAGGTCATTTGGGCACACTTAACCATTTTATCTTTGGTCTATAAGACAGGTTTTCTAGTTGGGCCACAGAATCTGTAGACAACACTCCAGATGAGTAATCTGGTTGAGATCATCACAAATACTATGTGATAGAAGAACTGAAGTTAAACATAATTCTGCTCAGTCTTTGGAAGATGCAGGAAGATCTTAGAATGAAGCACCTGCTCCATTTAAGCAGAAGTGACTGAAATGCACCCCTAAATAAGGATCTTCCTCTCAAGCACTGCTGTCCAAAGCAGTATCTCAACAGCATCTAGCACCAGGGAGAAAATGAAATTATCGAAAATAATCTCAGCAGCAAACATGGAAACTCCGGATATAATAAAGACAACTGAAAGAGATCTAAATCACATTCTGTACTTTACAAAATGGCTGCTGGTAAAAAGAACCAGCAGAGAATAGTCTGATAGTATCTGATTCCTGTGTTCTTGATGTAGTTTGGTTGGCAATCACGTAGAGGCAGCTGACTGTGCAAATGCATTGTATATGGCGGAGGAGAGTCATACCTCAGGTAAGACCAACATTTGTTCTAAAACATGTATGTCTTAAGCTTGATGACAGAAGATAAACTAAGCCTTGAAAAATTTTTCTGGCTTACCTAGGACTAAAAAGCTATTTGCAACTCTGAGAGGATTAGCTGAGATAAAAGACCAACTATTGGTCAGGCTAAAGGACAGAAATCTCAAAGTAAGATTTCAAGGAGACTTAGAACGAGTTTTTTACAAGGAGACTCTGTTTTGCCCGGCAATGGCCCCCATGTTGATCAGGCTGTAGTTTCTGACCACACAGGTGAGATTAAAAATGCAAAGGCATCACAAGGAAGGGCTGGAAGCAAAAAGCAAGTGGAGCTAGTTCAATGTCTATTTAATAATACCTGGAGCTTGCACAAAGTGCCAAAATTAAGATAATGTAATGAGGCAAAAGAAATAGAAGGGATGGAATTTATTTTTAAGAAAGAATACCAATATCCAGATTCAGCTGAATCACAGAAAGAACAGTGGCAGCACTATGACTGTATGACAGCATACGCCAACTTCCTACAGTATGCCAGGGACCCAACATAGGCATATTTGTACATTTTCAGAAATGCATAGTCAGGAAACAACTCCATTCCCTAATCACAAAATGGATATGGAGAAGCACCTCAGTCTATGGAAAGGTGTCTATCACCTAAACTCACTTGTACCTACCTCCACCTAAATTCCCCAAACAAATAAAGGCAGTTCAGGACAAATCATTCCAAATTACTAAGGCAACCTTCCCTGACTGATAAGGGAAGCTCACACTGGGCAGACAAAGCCAAGCCTACCTTGGTGGGACATCCAGTAGTTAGCACAATTGCTGATAGGGGCAGGACCCAGGCCTTCCACACCTGACAATATTTGAAACCCACAGCTCAGGAGTGCCCTGCTTAACTGACAAGAGGCAGAACTGAGAGGGAGCTGCCTCTGGTCAGAGCTGAAAAACCAAAAATGGTAGAGGCAAAGGGCTGAAGAGAGAATGAGCATGAAAAAGGTTGATATGGTAGCTTTGTTCCTATTCACGGACCATTGCCTACAGCTTAAAAATGGTTTTCAGAACAGGGACCAGCTTACTGAACTCCCAGAGGGTTTGCTCTTTACTGAGCTATAAGTTGTATACTTGACATTTAACTTTAAATATAATAGTCTACTAGTACAGTAGGCAATAGTTTGCAATTTGCTACTACAATTTCCTAGGAAAACAACACAATAACTTACAAAAGTCTAAGCAGCAGCCCAAAGTGCTCAGTCTGGTCTGCTTAAGAATTTGACTATATCAACAAAAAAATCAGCAGTTTAAGAATGCTTAAATTACATAAGTGGGAGAGGATGGGTCAAGGTCATCGCTCTGTACTTTACATTTCTGATTTTTTACAGAAACAAAATATGCTGGGCAGCTCTCCAAAGTTTCACATGTCATTCAGTTCTGCTGCTGACCTGCTTAAAAACTTGAACTTTATCCTCATGGAATGACTGAGAAAACTGTGAAGCTGCATTTTCCTTGATAGTTCAGACCTCATCAAGAAACATCCAATTGCTGAGTCAGTAAGTTTTTTAAAAAGCTTCTCCATAATGCAACTCTAATACTGGATTACTTCCAGTCTACTTTTTTGACCCTTTGCTGAATTAGGTGGCATGGATTTTTCAAACAAAGCCTTCACTACCTGCCATTAATCCTTTTGGGTAAGCAAATCAGCAAGCCTTTTAATCACTGGGATTGATGCAACCACTCCTAGAAAAGCACCACAAACCATCTGCCAATTTCACAACTATCAGATCCACGAGTGAATGGAAGTACAAGATAAACAGCCTGGTACAGAATGCCACGGTTGAATGAAAAATTAGAACCATCATGGGAGAGATGGATTACTACTTTATTGTACTACAATCCACAGAGCAGTTAAATCTCAATATATAATTTCCATTATAGTAGACTTTGCTCCAAACTGCAATTCTAAGCGTGGACACTTTTGTGTGTATTACAAGAACAGAAGAATGCAGTCACATATGTAACAAACATGAACATAACATAGGTTTTCATAGGCTACTTTGCTCCTACTGCCTCCAGTCATGCTTTATCTGAAACATCACTTCAAAAGAAATAAAAGTCTTTGTAAGCTTTTCACTTACAAATGTGGTAATTTGCATCCTATAGAGTTAAATAAACTCAAAACTTCTTAGAGGGATATGAAATACCCCTTCAAAATGATGATAGGCCAACCCTGCAGCAAAGCAGTTGCTAAAACTAGGTGCAAAACAAAACCCAGGGCAGGTCTCTTTTGAAACAGTAGGATATGGTGAGTTGCAGTGGGTTCAAGGAAAGGTCACCGTCCTCCCTCTGCATACGTGGATTAGAATAATTTATCTATTTGTTTTCTTTTAACATACCTAGTCTTTCATGAGAACATAATGGAGAAAATCCCTTAAAATACACTGAAATCTGAAATAATTGGAAAAAAAAATATCTAACCACCATCACAACCCACAGGAATTAACAGTGGCTACCAGCAGAACAAAGGAAACAATTTGATGCTCAGCTCAAAAGTGCTGGCAACAGCACAAGCAGCTGGGGCCCCTTTTGAGTCTCCCTCAACCTTGCAAAGATCAAGCCTTTTCAGTATAAATTCAAAACTCAGAGAGCCAACTATTTGACAGTAGCAACTAGAATAAAAGGCCAGCAGTAAACGCAAACTGTAAAAATTATAATTATTGTTCCCCCTCTCTTCTCCTAGGGCAGAGATTTCCACCTCCAGGGACAGCAATTGCATCCAAAGTTTAGAAACAGAAGTTGATAGGGCATTAACCACAGATTAAAAGTGACAGAAATAAACATGCAATAGGAAGACAAGATAGTGAGAAGGCAGAGACTTTCCTGCACTAATTTGGCTAATTCCCACCAAGCCCCTGGTTTTGCAAAAAGGAGCTGCTCACCCCCTCATGTGGGCAGGCTCACACCCAGTACTGTTCCTCAGCCTGAGGGAAAGGCCACCCCTGACAGGGCAGAAGCAGGCAGGAGTCTCTTAACCTTATGCTCAACCAGTAACAGCTTGTGAAAATGAGAATAAATAAGGAAGCTGCTGATGAACAGCTTTGCCTGAACACTGAGAAGGGAGTCAACCTGACTCTGCAGCTTCCAGATGGGTTCCTAAGGCAAAAGCAATCAGTAAAATGGCAGAAAATGAAACAGACCTGCAGTCCAGCTTTTGTCAATAGCATGTGGTAGCTTCAGCCACACTTTGTGAAGAGCTCCAGTGGCCTTTGGGATCTTCTGAGGTCCTCAATGGTTCCTGCTGCTCTGAATACTCAGGGAGAGGACAGCCTCGTTTCTGGATCCTCACTTAGAACATGGACCAGACGACTTGTAAATAGAAGGTTTCCTCCATAAGGGTGAATGGCCAGAAACTGCTCTATTTATGTTCCCATTGCTCAGGAACCTTCCACCGCAGCTTCATTCTGAGGCAGAACAAACTGAAGAGGCCAAAACAATGCCTTTGCTTGGGGCTGTTTGCAGAAGCAGCGTGGAGGCCCTTAGCCAAGGTCATGTCCCAGGCCTTTTTATTATCTGTATCCATGCACTGATAGAGAGCACAGGCACGTTCTTACTAAGAAAAAAAATCTCAAAAGCATTAAAAGAGATTTTTTTGGTTTTGTTTAAATTTTTTTCCTAAAAAAGCATCAAACCATTGTTGGCATCGTGAAAAAAATTTGATCAGTGTTTTCAAATTTGGATGGCCAAGTTCTACAAAAATGAAAGCTGCCAGGTTGACAGAAATATAATTAACCTTCTGAAATCTGGATCCTTTGGCAATCAACTTAAGTTATTTCTGATGTCTAAGTGTGGACTTAAATGTCTTATTTAAGTATCCCAGTAAGACAATGCCAGCATGATTATTCGATGTCCAAACAGAAGATCTTAATTAAAATTAGTTTATCTAATTCCATGTCTTGAAGGACATTTATCTGCAGAGTACATGCAAAACCTAAACCCACTAAAAACTGGTGCTATTCACTTAAAAGTAGCTATGATTTCAATAGTAGAAGTGATTCAGCAAGCCAAGTGCCAACATTAACACAGGAGAAAGTGATCCAGAAATGTATTTCATTATTGGCAACAGTTTTGGGTTTGCGCTGAGCACAGGGTTGATAATACAGAGATCTTTTTGTTATTGCTGAGCAGGGCTTGCACAGAGCCAAGGCCTTTTCTGCTTTTCGTATTGCCATGCTGGTGAGGGAGTTGGAGGTGCCTGGGAGGCTGGGAGGAGACACAGCCAGGACAGGTGACTGAAACTGACCAAAGAGATATTCCAGACCATGTGGCATCACACTCAGTATATAAAGGGGGGAGAAAAAGGAGGAAGGGAGGATATTTGCAGAGATGGTGTTTGTCTTCCCAGATAGTTGACTAATACTGCTGACCCTGTTTATTGCACATGACTACAGTTTTTAATAACAGTTTACTATATTTTAATTTCAAGGCTTATGAGGTTTACATTATTTATTTATTATCTTACTGGTTGCTCCAGGCCACTCCTGGAAATTAATGACCAATGAGATCAACAAGGACCACTGTGAGGTGTTAACCTTTCCAGATGACAGCAGTACCCCTATGAAGTAATTTACAGAAGTTTTATTCTCATAAGAAATGCAGAAAGAATCTCTTTCTGCTTCCTACATAACTATTTTTGATAAGAGCTACAGTTTTGTTTGCTGGAATCCTTTCCTAAAACCTTTGAAAGATGTTCCTGATGCGCTGGGCCTTTCTGAAGGCTTTAAGCTCTGAAATTTGGCACATTCAGCCTCGATTACAATGGCTAAGGTTCTGCCAACAGAACCTGCTCTTTTAAGCATCAGGGGGGAAACATGCTTTGTTAAAGTGGGTCAGCTGGCCTGCTCCTACTGGGGCAAAAGCTTCGGTATATTACCAGAAGGACCAAGCTATGATCTGGCTTTATGTTTGCTATTATCTCTTGAATCAAGGAAGTCATCATTATTTTTAAATTCTGTGAAATATTTATATAAGGAAATCCAGAAGGTTACAGTCTCCTACAGGCAGAGCCCCCCAGACTTCCTGAATGGTCCTCCTACTTTCTATATATTCTCCCTCTGACATTTCCTCAGCGCCTTTTACCTCCCAAATCCCCTGTTCAACAACCATCTCTTATCCTTTCTGCAAAACAATCAGGGGGCAATTTTCACACATTGTTATTTGAATTTTCATAGTTTTAAAAATATATCTTATTTAAGATTCCCTTGAAGTGTGAGAAAAAATGAATACGTGCTGCAAAATGTTCAAGATCTGAAGTGCAGAAGGGTTGAAGGGCAAATCAGCTAATATTGGGAAAAAAAAAATCCCCATTGTAGACATGGACTAAAAATGTCTTGCTTTCACATTACTATGGAGGCATTGCTCTAACAGCGGAATCTAGGCTGCTGAATAGGGTGGTTTGCTCTATAGTGATTGCAACACTTATAAAAATTGCAGAGGCATTAACCTTGCTCTACTCTTAACCCAAACATCAACCAAGTCTTGTCCTCAACTCTGACAAGAGCAAGGGGAGACAGATAGACAGTTACTCAGTGTAGCTTCATGACTTTTGCCAGGTTAAATCTGCTCTAACACCCAGACAAGCACTTCTGTCCTGCCCACACAGCTGCACTCCTCCTTCCCCTCCTTCCTTTGAATCAGCTTGTAATTTTTGCAAAGGTTCTAAAAAAATCTTGAAAAAAAGTTAGAAATAACAGTAACCCTGATCTAACTTGAGAAACTAAAAAAACTAGAGGAATAACCTCACTTAAAGAGAGCATATTTGCTGGCTGGTTTGAGAAAAATTCCCCCATAGTTCAGGAGGCAAGCAGCAGAACCAGAATAAGGATATGCAGGCAGCTGCCCAAGACAGCCCACGCCTGCAAACCAGCATTCTGGTCTATGTCACTTGTAGTCATGGCACTTTCCTATACTGATCTAAATCTATGCAGAACGTGAAAAAGGCAGTTCCTCTTGTGTCTGTGCTCTCTGTTTAGTGTTTCTACTCTCCACCCCCACAGTTAGGCATACAAGTAAAAATAATTTATTTAAGTCAGGCACATAAATAAAAATAATACGTATAGTTTGATATTCCCAGTTCCTGTAATGAACGACTACAAAACTATGATTAACAATCACTGTCTTCACATCTCAAGAGACTGCTATGCCTTTTACTCATGATTCCTACTGAATGAAGTTACTTAGATGCTGAAAGGATGCATAAAAACCAGTACAGTCGCTTTGTGAAGTCTGAAGCACTGTTATAGAACCATGAAATCCACTTCCTTATAGTTATTGTGAATATACTTGAAAAGAACGCAGTGTATTTTTATGATAGAGTATTCCATGCCAGAAATAAGGAAGATGAAAATTGCAATCTGATTAGAATCCCTATAATCAAGCACTCATTAGAAATTCAAAGGTAACCTATATGCCAACAGAGATGTATATTTTTTACATTTTACATATTAAAGACTACTAAAAGGGTGAATTTTGTATATCAACTCTGAATCCTTTAAAAACTTTCAAACATACCCTTATAGTAATTGTATGACCTTGAAGGTTTGTTCCATTTTACGTTACAGTCATTTTCAATTGAAGATTAGACTGAGTGAAAGAACCATCAAGTCCGTGCAGTTTTAGAACATTTTAAAGCATCACATAAGTAAGAGTAAACCTGGTCCTTTCACGATGCGAATGTGAATAAGAAATGACACCGTGGTAGCTACAGCATATTTCCTTTACCTTCTTCATCAAGGCTTTCTCAGCTTTTCTCCATCACACCTGTGCACACAGGCTTTTAACCAAGCTGCTGTAAAAAACATGGAAATTACCTAGTCAGTCCTCTCTCGGACAGACATTCCTCCTCACGGGATCTACTGAGTCTGCCACTGAGCCTATCTAGTGACTAATAAAGTCCTGCAGTCCTAGTGCTGTCAACAGTGCTTACCACTTCTGGCTTATCACTTCCCAGAAAAAAAAGGGCTCAGTCATCTATGTTAGTCCAGACACAGTATCTCTTACTTTGTCACTTGAGATATTTAGATATATTTCCCCAACATGCATGGATAATAGGACTGGGGACAGGCTTCAGCACTGCTCCGTAATTACTTACTGTCAAAGCTATAATTAATATCTTATCTGGTGCTTTTGCCCACACCAGGTAGCACTGGTGTGATTGAGTAATAGTCTGGTTGTAGCAAAATGCAAGGGCTGTTCTGAATAGCCTGTGTAGATGAGGACATGATATTTTTTTGAGGGAAAAAGTATGCTATATGGGTGCAAACTCTGTTGTGCTACTTGAGCTTAAGGCCAAGGAGTAAGGGCCTTGCCCACTGATACTGTGCCTACATAATCTACTTCTCTGCAAATGCGCTAAACTCCTGGAGAAACATGGCAAGAAGGCAAATAATTGAGTCTCAGCAATCAAGTTTCTAAACAGTCTGGCTAACTATGATTACTTCTCACTAAAGAACTTCAGGGCTTTGCCTCCCCACAAACATACATATTCTCCTCTATTTTCTGTTAAGAGTGATTAATAAACAAGAAACTGTCATTGTAATAGGGAAATGTCTCTCAGTTGAAGGTCTTTTATTGCACAGTGACCACTTGGAGCCTGTCACTGCAGCAGCTGCCAAGCATCTATGACACAATTGTTGCTGTAAGCCACCCCAACAGACGGCGAAGATGACACTGCAGAAGGAAGGTTGCAATGCAGAGCTAAGCCCTTGAAATAAAGTGGCAGTTTACCAACCTGACACATTTTATTACTTTTTCATACTACTGAAGGGTTTTGTTCAGTGTATTTTTTCTTGACCTAAGATTCAAAAGAATTTATTGTTTTCTTCATTAACCTTTCTTGATACTACTCCCTACTCATGCACATAGTTGTAATTGTTTTATTGAGTACCTTGCAGGTGTGTGGCACACACTATCCTCTTTGGCGATACTTTTTTTTAAAATATAAAATATTAAGATATTCTGTAGAAGAACCACTAACAAAGAACAACCCTGTTCCAGTTTTATGAGGACAACAGAAGCCAGCAGCTCTGTACATTGGTGTGGTCAGTAAGAGCTCTCATTGATTGGTTTTTATTTAAAAAAAAAAAAAAAGGCTATTCCTGTCCATTTCTTCTCTACCTTCTTAACCTTCTATTATACTTCTAAATAAACCCTTATAATGAACACATCACTTCACTCTTACATTTGAAAAACTATATATCATCTGTCAAGGAAAACACTGTCAGGGTCTTAAAATCCTCACTGCAGAGCAGCTAGATCTCAGAAAGTAGGCATATACACTAATCTTTTAGCATGAACAAAGAGAGAGAATGAAACTTCAAAAATTAAACCTTCTTTTATAAAAGTAAATGAAAATTCCAGCTCAAAGATCCAATTACTAAACTATGTACTGTAACTGAGGCAAAGGTTGTCATGAATCCCTGTCTTCAGTAAATGAATATAGATTTTAAGGATTACATGTATATCTTGCCTAGCAAGCACCTGCAGTAATTGAAGATGCTGCTGTTCCACAGCAATATGTTACTGCCTTGGTACTGGAGGTTATTGCATTGACCTGCATTCTTCAGCCACTCAGTGTGAAATCTAGCAGCTTAGCACAAGCTGCATTTCCATGGCAGTATAAAATAAAAACCACTTTACTTTGCACTGGTTGATGAACACTTTCATAACCTGTTGACACATCTGTCCAGGAGGTTGTTTTTAAACTTTTGCAGCTGATTGCCATGTGACATGCACTTAAGATTTTAATTGTAAAAAGCTGAAAATTAAATACAAGATTGAAATTTGGACCCCAATTTGCTTCTTCAGAAGCCAGGCTGCTCTCTGGAACACTTTTTGGTCTAGTGTTCAACTAGGATTGCTCACAAATCTAGCACAGGTGCTTCAGACTTTCCTACAACTAGCCCAAAACTAGCACACAAGTTCAAATCTTCCAATGAGAAAGAAAGCCTCTTTTAAATACAGCCAGGGTATGAATTTCATTACTCAGTTTCTTCCTGCAACACACTCTAAACAAACTAATTTAAACAAGGAAATGTGACAGTTATGGTTTGCCTTGAGGCAAAAGCCCTAAAGAGATATGGGCTGCAGAACTAAAGCTGTGACAATCTGTACAACGTATATAACTGTAAAACAAAGTGATGGAGTGAAATCATCAAGCAACTGAAAAACAAAAAATAAAACTCCATTCTCTACATCAGAAGTTATCAGCAGAGTACAACCAGTATGCAAAGTTTGCATGACTGAATTCAGCACATATCCCATTTAGACTGATGGAAACGAAGATGCTTGTAACAATGTTCTGAATTGCTTGAATAGTAGCTTGGGACACAGTTTTCTAACAGTCAGTGTGGAGAAATGTGCTTGTGGCAGGAAACCTGAGGGAAAAAACCCACCATTTTCAATTATTTACTTCATGACATCTTACATTCCACAGCATAATCACTTCTGTAAATTATGAAAGCTGTACTCCTCTTGTAATGACTTGGTAATAAGTCCAAATGCACTGGAGCATGATACAGTATCAAAACCATTACATAAAGTGTAAAAGAACATTACCTGGCTCAGAAATTATTATTGTAAATAGCATCTTGTGCAATTAACAATATCCACTGAATCTGAAAAATGACAAGTCACTTTCAGGCAGCCTGAAACATTGCTTTTCTAACATTTGCATATTACTGTGAAACAAAGACATCTTTATAGTTAGAGCCTAAAGTCTTGAAATTCTGGAATGAGCAAGAGAGAGCATGAATGTCTTCACTGGATGTCTGTTGTCTGTTTGCTCTATGTTTTGAACTCTGGGATGTGATAACCTCAGACACTGTCTGAACCGGATAAACATTTGATAATTTTCTGCTTAGCAGAAAATAGTCCAGATGTAGGTTCCAACTGTCATGTGCTATCCATATTCTTCTCATCTATAATCAAAACAGAATAAACTTGTTTCATCATAAAATAAATTTGGTGAAATAAGGCTTTTGGATCAGTGCATAATGAAAGCTGCCTTCTACGCTCTCTTCCTGAGGGGCACAGGACAATTTCAGTTTTGAACATCACACAGTTGGAAAGATTTTTATAACTTCTCTGAGAACAAAAAATACATTCTTGTTTTGATATTTTATGGTTTTGGATCTTAAATCATCAATGTAACCATCTTTAGTGAAAAGATACTGTGATTACAATGACTGTATCCAACTGATGACAGTAGGGTTCTCTATTTTCAAAAGAGACTGCCCTATTTTTAACGATAATTTATGAAAAGAGACATAAAAAAATCCCTAGCATTTTTCAACCCTTTTATGTTGAGCCCTTTAACATCATAAAGTAATTAAAGTGACAGTTTCAGCTTCCTGTGCTTCACCAGAGCACCTCATCAATAAAAAACAATAAAGGATTTTTCTCCAACAGGAGAAAAATCTTCAGCAAGTTCTCCTGCCCTTTTCCTAAGTCCAGGGATGCATTACTCAGGGGTTACTGCATAGGTGCTCATTACACTGTTCCTGCATTTCAAGAAGTTTCAGTAGCCTCTTGGTTTTCGTTACTTTCTTCTCCACCCCCTCCTTTTTAATATCTCTTCATCTTTACTCTCAGTGCACCCACTGCTGAGGGTTTTTGTGCTGTATTTCAATATTTCAGCACATGTCTTTCTGAAACAGAATGTTGGTACTCTAATTATAGTCACAATCAGGGAATATTACCTTATTCCTTTAAATAATTTATTTAAATATTTTATGTCAGACACAAAATGCAGATGTGAGTTCCTAAAGAAACATGGGGTGTTTATAGATCTATATATGTTTCTTACAAATATAACACAATGGTCTCTAGATCTTCATAATACACAAGGTCCAGAAACAACATGAAATCAGATGCTCAACAAACCCAGTCTTGACAGCAGAGAAATGTTTTCTTTCCACTGTCTCTTTATCCAAAACCCAAATCACAGTCAAACTGAACATTTTTTGAGCTTTGAAAAACTTGGCTAGATTTTTCCCATCAGCATTTTCTCTTCTATGATCTCAACTTCACAGGAATATCAGACAAGATACAGCTTTTGTGGTCAGACTGATGAAAAGCAGAGGTTTCTTTTCAGTTGTGATGGACTGGTTTGTGGAGTCAGTATATGCAGTGACTGAATGTTCCCCTAGATTTCTGCAAACATATTGAAATTGCTTGAGATTCTTCCAGAAGTAACACTTGCATTCTAGCAAGTGCCACCTCTATTAGCTAACACTTCCATTCAAAAACTATGAAGAAAAACAACAAGACCTATTTTATTCAAATTTACGGTCCAAACCACTACTCACTTTTCTTATAATGAAGCAGCTATTCCAGAGACTTTAACAGCCTTTTCAATATGTAATATGACTATTACCCAGACTGGCTCAAAGTCCCCTTAATGTCTTTAAGGCATTTCTGACCTGCCAATTCCTACCCCTATTGAGTAGATCCCACAGTACAGCTGAAGAGTTCCTAGAAGTGCAATCTGTCAAGTCATTCATTTATGACTGCAGTCTTAAAATCCCTCTGACAGGGCCACACGAGGTGTGTGTGAGATACCAGACAGAGTTAGGATACTTTTGGCAGTGAAATTTCATGAGGAAGTGTGTGACTAGACTAAATCCCAGAATGGAGATTTGCTAAAGTGAAGTTATGAAGCTTGATCAACAGCTGATACACACAATCAAGTCAGTAACCTTCCCAGAGCCTCTTTTCAGCGTGGGTGCTAAAACCTTGTGAGTACCTTCTTCACTGAAAAATACTCCAGGAGCACAGCGTGATCTTGTGTATAGAAAAGCTGGGCAATGCACCACTCACTATACAATAATTATTCTTCTACTCTTTGAATCTACAATTGTAGGTATCTTCTGAATCACATACCATGCTGTAATTTAAATGACCAACTGTCCATACCATATAGCTCATTAGGAAAAGAGCAAAGCTGAACTCTCTCTCTTGCTCTATTTCCTTAATTAGCTGAAAATCTGCTCTCTCTCACTGTTATAATGTATATTAATGAGATATATTTTATTCATCTACTAATTTACTATAAGACTTTTATTTCAAAAACTGGATTCTGAAAGGAAGATTCACAGCTACTGTTGTTTTCAGAGTTCAGGGTTTTGATCATCTGATAGTCAGGAAACACAGTGGGAGATGCTTTGTATCAGGGAGGTAACAAGGGACATACCAAATCAGAGGATTTATCTGTAGTTAGTTGTGCTATCAATAAAACAACAGAGCTCCTGCTAAGGAAGCAGTTTCTTGGGGGCATGTAGCACAGTAGGAACACCATGTCTATCTTTAAAGGTGACCTGAAAAAAATTATGTTATTCTGCTGAGCTGTTTATTATGAGGCCTGTTCCTTTCACAGCACAAAACCTGGCACACATAAAAATTACTCCAAAATGTTACTCCAAAAATCCTTGTTTGAGAAAACCTGCAGGAAGGGCATAACATTATACAAGGAAAGAGGGTCAGTAGACATGCATCATACAATTTCACACACTGAGAGATGACAAACATTCACCATAGAATGATATCATGGATCTTTTGCTATGCCCTTCATTGCTTCAGTAGTGACACATTTTAGTAAGGCCTATTACAACAGAACATAATGTCTTTAAACTAAAAGATAGTAGATTAGGGCCTGGAAGAAAGAAATTATATGGAAGAAATTTTTTACAATTAATTTGGTGAGACATTGGAATAGGTTGCCTAGAGAGGTGGTAGTTACCTCCCACTGATGCTACATTAGGTGAGATGACAGTAGCTTTTGTAAACAAAGAATAAAGTATGTAAATAACTACTATTCATCTATCTTAATTTGTTACCCTGTTCTTCATTAGTTTAAATTCATATTCATATCTTCTTCAGCTGAAGATAAATATCTTCACCATTCAGCTTTTAATTTCCTCAATATTCTACTATCTTCTCCCCTTCAATAGGGATGAAATTATTAAATTATTATTATAAATAGCTTTCATATGCATATGCATGTAAAAATAAATCCTCTCTCAATGATATGGGCAGATTGGCTGAATGGCACCTAAGGTGTGTTACATCCCTGGCTGAGGTCTGTGCAACCTAAGTTCCATTTTACATTTTTCCTTTTAAAGAGACATAATCTCAACAAACGAGAAAAACATATTTAGCTGACAGAAAATGAAAGGATAAATACAATCTTACCAGGAGCTGCAATGCATGTCTTTTACTTTGTATTTTGGTAAACGTGTCATCTGTCTTTGAAATGGAAAAATGTCTGGTGAGAGCATATCCCTCCCAGAACGTGGCCCTCTGCACCAAGGTCATACAGTTATGAAGATGTTTTTCCTCCATAACAGCACATTTTCATTATGATTTATGACTGCAAAAACCTTTTCACATTAAGATTTGTTTGATTGTCTGTTTCTATTAAGTATATCATAATAATATTTTTCCGTTTTCCAAATAAATGTTCCACACAGCCTAGCATCCGCCAGATATGCACAAGAATGTGACAGTGATTAATTTCTGTTGCTGAATTCTTTATTTCCAATAACCAGTTTAAGAACTGCTTTTTGATAACTAAAAGGTATAAATTCTGCAGGGTACTTTTGCTTACGTAATTGATAAAACATCTTCATATAATAACTTTAAATTATGACTGTATTGTATAAATATATCTCCTCTGAAGTGTCCTGTAGGACATGGCAGTATAGGCAGCTGCTGTGCACTGAGGTATAAAATTTATACTATGAAGAATAACACATCACCACAATACCAGAACTTCTCTGAAAAAATAAATATAAAAATAATTTTTCTGCTATAATTTTATCTGGATGATAAATTTCTGATTAAATCATATATAATAGAAATAAATTATATATAAGGTTGTTAAGACTGTTCAATATCGTCTTCCCATAGGAAACAGCAAAAGCACAATTTGGTTTGGGTTTTTAAAAGCAAACTAGACAAACCACTGGAAAATTGCCTGTGGAGAGTAATGGTGCAGTGGCACACAGAAGGACAGGTAACTTAACAGAACTTTCCTAATACCTTAGAATTTCTCAATCACTGGTCCTTCCTTAGGCAAAACTATAAGCAAGCATAGACCAAGTTGGAAGCAATTGCAAAAATAAATGGTAAACCAACACTCCATTTTTAAAGCAAGCTCATGAAATTATCCTTGCTTCCACATAATCCTTTCTTAAAGCTGAGGCCCACATTAGAAGATCAGGAAACTTTCTTGTGTAGTATCATATATCATGCATGCTTAAAAATACTTTAATGTTTAGAAAACAATTTGGTCTAGGTATGCCCTACTATTTTTGAAGAGGATATGGGAAGTTTTTTCAGGCAGTGATGAATCCAAGTCATAGCACAGATGAATAATCAGACTTCTTATCAGAGCAGCTAAGACCTTGGTTTCACCATTCCTTTCATCTGCAAACCACTAAATCCTCCAGAAATTATTTGTCAGCAGCCAAAATATGCTGATATTTCATCAGGTTTTAATACCCATATATTTATGTTCAATTTTATTGCACCTTGCATGAAACTATAGTCCAAATATTTGGGTTAATAAAAGTTAACTTCCCATGCAAACATAAGGCTGAGAGAAAGACATGCTGAACAGAAACCCATTCCTCTGAAATGTTCTCTGCAAAGAACCATGTCTCTAGGCATTTGACCAGGCTACAGAAGGGAGTAAAAAAACAAAAGTTCGTGAGATAGTCAGCAGCTGTTCCTTATTGTGTATTTTACTAGGATTCAAAGAAAACAGTATTTCAGTAATGCGTATAATCACAAGTCCATACAGTGTGCAGGCAGGGTCATCATTTATTCATACTGCACTATCTTTGGTTCTATCTCAGCTATCCTTCAGAGTTGCATAGAAACAGCAGGAGCTAAGGAAGATACAAGGACACTGACACAGTCCCTTCACCATACCATCCTGGAAAATCTCTCCAGACCTTCTATCCAACTAACCCTATATCACTTCTGTGCATGCTACAACCTGCCATTTTATATGTGCACAGGATTTTGTTGTTTATCAAAAAAAAAACAACCCACTAAGACGTTCCTGCCAAACAGCTCCTCTTGGACAATACACAGGACAGCAGAGACTTTGTCTGTGAAGATGCAACTGAATTTTAACAGCCCTGGAAGAGGAAGGGTTGAACACTCCTAGTCTATAGCCCAGTATACAAAAATATTATCTGCCAAAGGCCTAGGTGCTTCTCAGACATACTCTTAATAGCATTACTGTGTTAGTCACATTGAACAAGAAAGTGAATTCAGCTGATGCTGTAAGGAGAAAGAAGTTACTATATTTTAGCATTCTGTCCTTTTAGCGATTATCATGGGATTTATTAAGTGCCAGTCAGTCATGTCTTTCAGGGACTGAAAGTCTTCTTGGATATGAAAAAGGCAATGTGTTACATTATTTTTGTATCATAAAGCAATTTACCAGGCATGGAGCAGTGTAGTAAAAGAAAATTACAGTAATTCTCAAATTGACCAGGATGAATGCACTCCTACCTTAAATACACACTGAGTATCACTGAAAAGAGAGGTCTGAATTCCAAACAAACCTCCACGTGCCTCAGCCTGCAGCTGAACACACCCTCCTTCCTCTTCACTCTTTCTCAAAGGCGCTATGCTGGAGTTATCACAGGCTAGACGCTTTGCTGGGGTCAATTTTGTCTTACCCCAACTAGGCTATTATGTAGGAAAATTATAGTTTTCAAATTGCACTACCTTGCTTTTGCAAACAATAATATAATTAGGGGCTATTAAAAAATAATCAACTCCGAACCATAATTCTGTATGTTTTCACTAAAAATGCACAGACTATAATTTTTAAGTACTGTATTTTTTTTTTAACATTCAAATAACAATTCATGGAAATGTTTTGTCCAAAGCAGATTCAGAAAGACCCAACACCTCGAACAGTTGCAAAGTCATAAATGAACTAACAGTTCCTGCATGTACCTTAAGATTTTACAAAAGAAATGTGCTAAAAGCTTTGAAAAAGACATAGATGGTATTTCATATCAGAATGTTGTTAGAAGTAACAATTTAAAGGAAAAAAAAAAAAAAGGAAAAAAACCATCATAAAACCCTACAGGGTAAGGAGTGATTTCAAGGGAGTAGCAAGGCTACTCATACTGTAATAGACATTTTTGAACAGTTTCTCAAGGGCAAAATCTTTGGCTTTACAGTGGACAAAACTGTATATCATGTCATACAAATGATCCAAATGATCAAAAACTTTCTGACATGCCAATCTTTAAAATATTTAAGTATGTACCATATTTTAGTTTTGCCTGTAGGAATTTATTTGAGAAAGGATGTTCCACCTCCACACCTTGCTTTCTTCTTTAATCCAGTACTGAAAAACAATGGAAGATATGTACCTATTCCCAATCCAAGGAGTTAACTGGAATGAAACTTGGGGACTGACAGGTATCTACAGCTGAGGAATGAAGCAGCTACATAAAATACCAAATGGAAGGAAATACTACAAAAAATATAAAGCTTCATACAGTCATTAGAAATCAGCAAATTCTGAATCATTTGCTTTCTAGGAAAGCCTAACAAAGATACTCAAACATTCCATAATTTACATCTATAACTTAATCTAACTTTAAATATAATGTGTGTTTCCCTTTAAGATCGAGTTATAAATTTAAAATTCAAAATAGAAAAGCAGCCCAGAAAAGTGCTTTTCCACAGTTAAACCCTAAGTCTTCTGGTTTTAAGTGAGAATTGAATAGACAAGAACCACAGTCTCAGAATTCTACAGCCTGAGGCAGATCCCCCAAAGAAATAATTGCCAGAGATCTTTGGTGACAAGAAGCCAAAACAATGGAAAGGAGAGTCACTGTGAATAACTGGAAATAGATTTGAGATTTAAAGGAGAGAGACATTAAATAGTTGTGTATTTTTTACTTACAGAAGTACTGCATGCATTGAAAATAACTTAAAAACACAGAAGAAAAACTATAGAAGGTGGATTTGAGATATATGACACTGAAAATTATTAATATTGCCATTAACTGCAATAGGACTAAAAATATTATTGAATTAAATTTATAAATATTCCTCTATTAACTACCTCAGCCTAACAGTTTCCCTTCTCTTTTTAGCAGCATTACCTGGCAGCACCATGAACATGATGTTTTGCTACAACACTAGATTTAATCTATTTATGAACAAATTAACTTTAAAAAAATCCTGATCCCTTGCCTACTTCTGACAATAAAATTCCTGCAAAATTGAGAAAAAACAGAAGACATGAAATTTTCCACGTCTGTGCACTAGGCTACTAGAGCAGTGAGCTTGCTGTTCACCAGCCATGCCATGGCTACCTACCTATAGCATGGGACAACCTTGAGGCTGAAAACACAGCTGAGTATGCCTAATTCTAGTAGAGCAAGATGAGTTCTTAGAATATTTTGATTTGTATGACTGATGGCAGCACACGTGGAGGAGCTACCAGAAGATCAATGTAAAATGTTGTGTTAGGCTACTATAGTGCACTGATCTTCTACATGGCAGTAGAAGCTGGGTTTAATGACTTGCTGGGCTTTTTGGAGGAACATTTCATAATCAGTAATTTGATTTTAAAATATTAACACTTTATGTGTTTATGATGTATATATAATAATTAATATTCTTGGTTTAATTAAAACCTGGCCAAGAGTTAAGTTCTCAGTAAAACTAGACACATGGTTGTCAACAAAATCTACGGCAACATGGAAAGAACTAAGCATGGAGTAAGCAACACACCCTCACTTGTTTTCTCCTGAAAAGGACATCACAGCATGACACGGTGCACACACAGTGACAAATTGCATCTGCTATTATCCAGTTCCTTTTGCATGTTATGCCCTTTCTCTGACTTGACTTTTTTTGGTCAAAAGTGCAAGCTCTTAATGGACCTTCCAACAAAGTGTTTGCAATAAAGCTTTGGATAAGACCACTGCACTGTTTCCACATTTAGTTCGACCTTAAATACAACTTTATCAAGAAGAAACTTGATCACCAGGTAGATAGAAGAATTTTAGAATAGAAATTGAAACTGGACATTGCAGAACAGTGCCACTGCTCTGTCTTTATATGTATCCACACAGTCCAATTCAACTTGCCCAAGTCTTTTCTCTTTTCCGCTTCAGAATCAGTACAGTTGAGCTGTTCATTAAACTATTTGTATATAAAATGTGGAAAAAATTTTGTTTTGTTTTCTGCACGTTTCCTTTATTTTTTTTTTCGTGTCTATTTTATTTGACATTTTCCTTCATTCTAACCATATTATTTCCTTTTCTTCTTATTTCCCTTTGTTATGCAATCCTTTATTGCTCCCAACTACCATTATTTCCTTATGTTGCAATTGCTGGGCCTATAACTAGACCTGTTCCTATCTCCCTCTGTGTTTCTCCTGAAGACCCCCTGTTGTTATCCAGCACAGTCCAAATTCTTCCTTTCTTCCATTAGTATTTCTTCCTAACACTGAAAATATGATCCCACTTTCACATTATCTTGTATTGCTCCTACATTTTGGTTTTCCCAAATCTAAACAGGTATCTCTAGCCAACTCCAAAATAATCCCTGAATTTCATCTCTGAATTATACCTGCCTTTACCATGGGCTAGAGTTTAACTCTTTTCCTGATATGACTCTCATGGTAGCTACACAACCAAAGAAAAAATGTACCTCAGCAATCCATCAGAAGTACAAGAGAGGAAGGCTAAATGAGCCCTTCTCTCACCATGCTATGCTGAGCACATTCTGTGATATCCCACGGGGAGCACAGATAATTAAAGCAATAGACAATTCAGTAGGACAAAATACGAAGCAAAAAAAGTAGTATGAATATTATTCAGCAGACTGAGTGAGCCACAGATAATGTATTTTGGGCTACAGAAAGAAAACAAAAAGGGGGCACCCTCTGCGGTACACAGAGAAAGAATTTATTTGAATATAAAGGTGTCTCCTTCCAGTTGTGAAACATAAAATTAACTAATGGACAAGAGCACAGCCTGCCCTTGTCAGATTTCCAAACTAAAGGAAGAAAAAGAGCTTTTGCTTCTGTTTCTGCTTTCAGTGCACTGACCATGACTGACATAATCTGGAAAAGGACAACTTATGAGGGCAGTGTCCTGATATATTTTAACTGCTGTTCTCATGCAGCTGATGAGAATATTTTCCTAGAGACACAACTGAAGATATTTTCAGAATTACTTGATGATGCTGCTGTGCACACATTTCTTACTCCTGATTCAGAGCATAAACAGAGTTCCTCGGGATCAGCTCAGAGAAAACACAATATTGACAGAGTTCACCTTGTGGCCTAGCAGAGAGTTAAAACTTTCTATGTTTACTGTAATGAGTTTACAACTGTCATTTAATAGCTCCCATATTTCAGTTTTTACAATGGAAAGTAAAAACATCAAAATGAAGGATAAATTTATGTTTTCTATAGGCTTTTCATCTCAAGAATTTTTTCCAACATTTCTAGAAATGCATACTTATCTGTGGCACATGCTTATCTTTCATCTCCCTTCTTATATATGATTGAGGAATAATACATGTTTCTGCTGCTAAATCTTTTAAGCACATGTGAAAAAACACCCTTCAGATGCTATAGCACAGTACATGGCTAGAAGACACTGTAGCCTTAGAAGACATGACAAGCTAAGCAGAAGATATTTGGGATTGGATTTGCTTTGTTTTATTCAAAGGACAAGCACAGTAATATTTACAAGCTGCAACATCCGACTTAATTTTGTTTCATGTTGGCTAGAAAGAACAAATTGCTTCATTTCATTTTCAGCAACCTAGAATTTGATTCACAAGATCATAGAACAGCTGCAGCACATTCAAAGATAAGCCTTCAGCTCCTAAAGTGAGGTCTAAAAATGTAATGTGTCCTTCATTGTAATGAATTTATATCTTTAAGTAAGTAGTACTACCACAAGAGATCACAGAATACACAGTAGCATCAGAACAGCATCAGGATTACTTCCTTTCAGAACTTAGTTCAGGCAAATATTAATGAACACATTTAAAATAAAAAGCTTAAGAGTCTGTCTCAAAACAGAGCTGATCCATAGTGCAGTCTGTGTGGTGTGACTAGGAGAAAACAAGCATGGAAAAAAAAAAGAGATGGGTATCCAGAAAAGATGTGTCCTAGAGAGCACCGGCAATAACATGTGTATTTTATTGAAAAACTAGTAAAATGTTCATTATATAAAAATTTCACCTTAATAGATAGTTTTGTGAGGTTTTTTCATTCATGTGTCATGTTATTTGCATAAGATATTAAAAACATCTTTTTTTTTTTACAAAATCACCTTTTTTAAGGCACCCCAGGAGAAAGTCAGGTTGAAAGACTGACCTTGAGCAATAGCTACCTCACTTTTAGATATTAGCTTTTGAATAGATTTCTTTTTTTTCTGCATTTTTGTGTCAAGGATTCTTGTCTCTCTGCCTTGTATCAGATTAAGGGAATTATACAACTACATGATGAGTTAGTTCAGTTGGCTCATCCTTTGGAAAACTAACTGCCCGCAAAGAAAAAGCAGAAGGTAAGTTTTCTGATAGTTTAACAAGATACATTGACTCACCTTCTAGTGATAAAATCACTTGATCCAATGCAAAGTAGAGAAGTGGGAATATGGTTTTGGGGAGGAAAGCACACAGACTGTTTCTTTAAGTAGTCTTGCCACAGGATCAGCTTCGCATCCTTCAGTCCCCAGTGTATGGGCCATTCCTTAAATTTTACCATCCAAGATCTCTTCTCTTCCTTGGCTGTGACCCTGGAGTCCTTTCAACTCCTTTTTCTGGGGAAGGTGAGATTGTACCCCATGACTTCATTGCGCTTACACCACTCTGTCAACAGGTCAGTTTTTCTAATGCTGTTGTATGTTATCAAAAAAGTTGTGATAACTCTCCCAAGTTATCCATGACTTCATATCTTTGCAATTTATCCTTTGATAAGTGCTTAAACTGTATTGTCAGAGGCAGACTAAGCATGGAAAGCACTTGATGAGGAGTGCCACATAAATTAGGAGAGGCACCATTATTAAAAGATGTCTTTCTGAAGTACTTTTTGCTTTCTAGTGACTGACAGTGGAAAAACAGAGGTCCAAAAGGCAACCACGTACTCAAATTCCTCTGAGAGACGCCTTACAACAGTAGGATCATTTAGGAGAACTTTCTTTAAGAGAAATTCACAACGTAGTGAGTCTTAGAGATCTAAGGCCTACAGGGCTCCTGAAGAACACAGGACACTGTGAGTAGATGAACGGTTAATATGAGGAAAATGTCTCCTTTAATATCTTCTGAAAGTGGCTCAGTGTATTGCCTATTTCTACAAGATCTGTGACAGAGAAGTGACTGCAGAGAGCACTCTGGTTTCTTTTCAAAAAAATCAGCTGAAACAGAAACAAAATCATCAGCTAAGGATGGATCTGCAGAGTGCCAATTTTACCTCATGCTGTTTCAAGTGGAACTGGAGCTGCCATCTATCTCAATTTCATATCTTTCATGAAGTTTAGTAGTGCAAATTTCAACACAGAACTAACTCATAAGCTTGGCCAACATTGTGAGCAGCTTCAGCCACGATATGTAATTTTTGACGTTGTGCTGTGCAGGGCCAGGTGGATGCTACGGTCCCTGTGGGGCCCTTCCTACTTAAGATATTCTGTGATGCTCCATGCTGAGCTATTTGGCCTGGCAAGAGATGACCCGTGCTAACACCAAGCCTGTGGAAATCACAAGTCTATGTCTGAGATGCTGCAGAGGAGATAACACCATCATAATCCATTGAGAAAAAGAAAACATTCAGGCTTACAGGCACAGGCCTTGGAATAAAAGGCCTAGGATCAAGAATAGCCCTTGACAACAGCAAACTTGAAGTTTTCCCTGGCTCCTCAGAAACAGTTAGTTCCTCTAGCAGTAATAACTTAATTGTTCAACTGTGTCCAGAGCTGAGGAAGACACAAGAGCGTTGCAAGCTGGATAACTGTGCAGGCAGCCCTAAAAGCCAGGGGACTAGGGATCTGCCCCAGTGACTAAAGTAGTCTCTTGAAAAGCACAATCAGAAGGAAGAAGCTACTAAATCTACACATAAATGTAAAGTCACCTTTTTCCCTCCTAAATACCAAATTTATAGAATTCAAAGAATAGGAGAAATAAAATCCAGTCACAAAATGAGAATGCACCTGCCCTTCATGTAAGTAAGCTCTGACATAGAAGAGACAGAGCACATGGCCAGCATTTGGTCTCACACTAATTTTGACTTGGTCTTTTGTTGTGGTCGACAACAATTTCTTCACTGTGACGTACTCTTGCAGAACAAACACATTTACAGCTCCACTAAAAAAATTAGCACAACTGAGAGGTAGTGACTAATTCTCTTTGAAGTTCTTCCCTCTCCTGAATTCATACTTCACTACAAACACTACAGTAATCTCATAATTGATTTGTTTTCTCAGCTCCAAGCCTCTGGTTACAATATCCTGACACTAATTTCACAGGGTTAATTTAAGGGAGAATTTTAGGATGCCCTAAAAATATTTTGCAGTCTACCCCTGCAGATCTACTTTTAATTATGCTGTCCTTGCATAACTTCCTCTGCTGAGCTGATCAAACACCTCCGGCTCCTCTTTCGTTGCTTAGGTAACTGGCAGCAAAAGTCCCATTTGGGAATCCTAGACTGCCTTCTGCGTGCACTCAGCCCAGTGCACATGAAACCCTAGCTCACATACAGTACTGAAGAACATCTCAGAGGACTGTCAGTAAGAAAGCCCTCTGGATTTGACTTTGTGATTATACCAGCACCTACAGTCACTGAGGTAGCAGATGAGATTACAGGATAGTGCAGATGAGGACAGACCAGGTTTTTGAGGTTCTTTCCAAGACACTGTATCTTCTGTAACAGTGCCTAGCTAGGACTAGCATATCAGAGATTCTGCAGCCAGTACACAACTGCATTTGCTCAGAGAAAGCACTCTGTCAACAGAAAGCAAGTTTTTACATAAGCAAGGGTAATCTTATACCAGGAATTTTCAAATTACATCATCCATGGCCACAGCCTGTACAGTAGAATCCCAAATAAATCTTGTCTCATGTACATCAGTCACACATTAAACAAATAGAGAATCACTGTAGACCTTCATTCAAAGAGAAAACAACACAAGAATTGGGCTGTCCATATAGACTACCAGAAACATCAGTCACTGGTTCTTAAAGCTTTAATAATTAATTTATACGTTCTCCAAAAACCAGCCCCAAAACTTGAAAGTTGAACAACTAAAATCTACAAGTATAAAAAAAAAAGGTATTAAAAAATTTGGATTGACTAATCAAGAATAATTTTTTGTTCAAAAAATACCACAGGTCTTCCACGATGCTTCCATGGACATTAGCATTAATGCACATACATAACTGTATACTAGGAATTTTAAATTTAAACCACCTAAGTCACTGCTGATTGTATAATGTCTACAAGGTGCTCCTTTTCTCATTCTACTACTTTTCTAAAAGTTAAAGGACAGAAAAACTAAAAACAAGGAAGCAGGAGTTGGCCTTGGAAAGTTGTGGGCTTTTTTCTATGCTTCCTTCCATGCTCTTTTTTCAGTATTTGCATTTTGGGTATTTTAGATATGTAATCTTATCAAACCTCCTGAATGCAGCAGAAAGAATACGGGAAAGGAGAGCAAACGACACAAAAAGCAGAGCTACAGACAATAGTTAAGGAAAGAACCAACACTGTAATCATGCTACATATTAATGTGAACCTACATAGGAAAAAAACCACTGAGTGATTTTTCATTGTGTTAAAGAAAGCATCTACTCTCTAAACAATGATTATTTTTATTCAGAACTCTCTCTCCTAAAAAAATTCCCAAGTTTTTAACAAATCATACCCACTTTCCACAGGAAATCAGTTCTAGAATTATATAATCAGTGCTACTCTGGAACCACAACAGAGATTAATTGTGTGTCCAACAGTTTGACAGGGCACTGCTGTCATTTCCTGCATGCCTCAAAACAGAAACATGAGCTGGGTGCTGCAGGTAACACTGTCAAATGAAACATGGTTTTCCTGTTGCAGTGGGAGTACTAGTGCTGAAGTTCCGCTTTTCAGACAGCAGTATCTAACTATGAAGGTGGTGAGGGTAGGGAATAATATGACTAAATGTATATATTGTATATATTGTATATATTGTGGGGGTTTTTACTTTATTTTGAAAGCCCACAATATTCAGCAGATGAACAACATACTTACGGAGAGAAAATTCTGTTCATAAGAAATATCAATACATCTTATTACAGTGACAGTGCAATAGCATGTCTTTGATATTATTAAATTCACAGCCTTGATAAACAGCCTACCAATTACCTCTTGAAGGGAGCTGCATAATAATACCTGAAGTATAAAGAGAGGAAATGGAGTTTAATTGTGTTGCCCAGCTAAATCACACAGAGAAAAGCATAGGGAGGTGGAAAAAATACTGAGGACTTCCATCTCGGCATGGAGGTGGTAAGACAGAGTGGCCAGGCAAAAGGCTGTATCTGAAAATGTACTGAGCTATAGTGGGTTATACGTCATCACTTCCTGATGAGCCAAAGCTCCCATTGTCATTCCTCCCTTTCCACATGCAACATTCATTTTCTCCCCCTTGTACTCAGAGGAGAAAAGCAGTATCATAAAACAAGGAAAAATTAGTAAGGATGAACTGCACGTATCCTAATTAATATTTAATGCTTTAAAAAAATACAAGGCTGTTGTGCAATGCACATTTAGTAGCCCAGCAGGAATGCCCTAGGGAAATAAAGAAGACATAAACACAGATGGAATCACCATGGAAAAAAGGTGCCAGGGTTATACTGGGGTTGGAAAGTGATGATATTCAAATATCTTTTGCAGAATTGATAGATGTTTTAAAATAAATGGTTGATTTGATTAGCATGATGCTAAATGCTAATATCATGCACTGTTTTCCCTAGGTATCACAATTAATACTCATTAATAATAATTAATAACATAACATAATAATGATAAATTATTTTAAAATATATAAATTATTATGTAATTATATAACATAAAACATAATTATTTTATGTTAATGTTTTATTACCTAGAATATGATTTATTAATCATTAATTAATGATATATTATTAAGTACCACCTATCTTCTAGAACTACATAGTCCCACTAAAATAAAAGTGAAGTACCCTAATACTTTTGGAAAGTATACAAAATTTTTAATGTATCAAGAGTCCAACATCTGTAGGAACAGGTAGAGTCCCAAAATCATGTTGCTGCAGAGCTTCAGTACTTACTGACATCCCACAGGTTACAATGAGCCTGCATTTGACTTTGTCTCATTACAAATAATCCTTGACTGAGACCATTCCATAGAATCCTAGAATATCTCAAGTTGGAAGGCACCCATAAGAATCATCAGGACAAATCCCTGTGCCTTGCCAAACTACCTAGAACTAATCCGTATGACTAGAAGCGTCTGCATGATGCCCCTAGACATATGGTTTATTTCTATTGCCCTAACTGAACTAATGAATTTTCAGAAGCAGAATCACAGTCTCCTAAATTTAGTAGCATTTTTTAAAATTACTTGTGTAAACCATGATTCAGTCATTTGATAGGATATAAATTTCTAGACTTCGATGACTGTGAGAAATAATTCCAATTCTTGTTTTTCTCCACTCTGATTCCTAAATTAAAATGTGCCTTCAGTAAACATGAAAGTATGTACAATGCCTAAGAGTTTGACAGCAAAGTCCAGATATGAATTTAATAGGGAGCCATCTTCATAGAAGGACCATCCCAATTGCATCACACACAAATAATCCGAGCAAATTTACACTGGAGTCAAGGACTCCAAAGCAATGCACCTGCTCTTCAGAAACAAGCACAGGCAGATACGCTAACAACTCTTGCAGTTTTGCCTTTGCCTAATAAATGAACAAAGGCTCTTTAAAGTGTTTCATGTGACACAATCCCCAGGAAATACTTCTTCTGGGAAATTTCATGTTTCTTGAGAGTGTTGGCTAGTTAAAGGCTAACCTAAAGCTCAAAGAAGGCAACTGCTGGTGCTTCTGTAGTGATACAGTCTCTTTACTGGAGACTGAGCAGTCAAAACAGAGAAGAACTTTGGAAGCAAATTGCCTGTGCTAATAATAGAGACAAGGTATCATCTCCTAATTAACACACCAACAACTGAATATTGATTAGAGTTTGTCACTTTCAAAATAATTGAATCCATCTTGCCTCTAACAGCCAGGAGTGTTAAAGATTTGTAATAAAGAAAGGATCTTCAGTTGAGGAATGCTTTGTCAGCTTTTCTATTGTGTTCTGTATGCTGAAAGACACATTCAAAATATTTCCTCTTTTTGGTAATTTTCCCTATTTTTTGTTTCCCAAAGAGAAAACACCTGGAATATCCTGACTGAATAAAATTAATGCATACCTTGTTCCCACATACAAATACAGATCCAAGTACAAAGGAATTAAGAGAATTAAACCCTAGAATTAATACTGCTAAATATTACATCATTTACTGGAATTTAGGATAAATTATAAGGGTTGCACAGCAACCCTATAAAAGCTCAGTAACATGAAGGGGTTTTTTTCTGCTGGATTTTTTTCCCCTCACCAGTTATATTTTTTTGGAGGGTGAATTTTCAAAGAGATGGCTGAAGTATAAATATTATAATATAAATTGTGCATCTACCAAAAGCTTTTAGGTGATTCCATGGAACAATCAAATCCTAAGAAATAGCTGTACTTGAGATAAACTGGAAAAAGAATCTCTGGGAAAGTATCTGCCTGGTTAACAGTAGTAACAAGTTAAGGGTATAATCCTGCTCCTTGCCTGGGAAAAAAAAACCTGCCACTGACCTTAAAATGTTTTCTTATTGGGAGTGAGAGGAGTATAAGGAGATGAGATCAAAATCCAAGCCCTAAGAGGAGAACTGAAATTAAATTGAATACTGTTCAGAAACACCCCCTTGGAGTGCTTTTAGTTCTTCTTTAGTTCCCTCAGTTTCACATGCATGCCTCACAAAACTTAAGATTGATTATAAAACAGTTGGTTTAAAAATAGTAAGTAATCATTCCATCTTCCATCTGGTTTCCACCATTTCATGTTTACAAGAAAGGTTAATCTAGAAGTTAAAAATGCACATGTGAGAAAACACATATGTCATATATACACACACGTGACTTTCCAAGATAAATTTTAAGGATGGATATTAATTTAATATAAATTGAAATTTGAAAATAAAGCTTTTTTCTACAACAGGGATTCAAAAAATGCACTTAATAAAAAAACCCAAAGTCATCCTGATTCCACAATCTTGTACCTAACAAAACAATTTTGTGATGTTTGCTTTCCAGATCTTAAACTGGAAAACTGCAACTGCCTGTTCACACAAGTGACTTCTCAGTTGTATAATCTCCACCCTGAAAGAAGTGCAACAGCTTAACAAAACCATTAAACATGAGAAGCAACGTCTGTGGTTAAAAGGCAATTTACGTATAACAAAATGAGGTGTTGCTGGTCAAAAAAATGAAGAAATTTATTTTACCTTGTTTAACTAACAGGGCAGTCCATAGGTATTCCTTTGCTATTCTACATTTCTTACCATGTGGAAGTGGAGGGCCCTCTGCAACTTATGCAGCAGCTGGAGATAAATGGTGACACACATCCACCAAATACCCCTTTTTTCCTCTCACAGAAGGCTACTTCTGTGCTTGGATTTTGAGAGAGACTATTCTGGATGGAAAAGTCAATTTCTCATTAAAAATCACTGAAGCTTATCTTTAAATTGGTGCCAAAAATGGTTCTTGCATTGCGACCTTTTGTGTCCAGATTCATCATGCAGGGAATTTTTTACAGCAAATTCCACACCTCCTGAAAAGAATGGTTTAAAATGGAAGCTCCAACACAACATTAGCAACCACCATGCTATGATAAGAGAAAAGAGAATACAATAATTGTTATAGTTTGCTAAGCTCCACCTGGAGGACCTGGTGGCTAAATGCATTACTTGCTGACTTTTCACCTCTGGGATTCCAGCCCTGACTGGAGTGACTGAAAATCATTCTGATCAGCCAAGTGAAAAAAGACCAAAGTGAAATTAGACTGGTGGTTTCAGATCAGTTCCCTCAGTGCTGTACTTCCAAATCACAAAACCACAGCACGCTGAATGCTGCTAGCAGGGGAGAAACTGAGAGGCTTTGAGGCTTAATGAGCATGAATCCAGCTGCCTATCCAGCTCACAAACACCTTAACATAGACTATAACCACCCCATACAAACAGGCACCAAGTAGAATAAATGACTGTAGATTACCATACAAATTAAGCAGGAGGAATCCCTTGCGAACATGTATTGAAATGCCTGCATTGCAATCACAATAATAAAATTGTTAATCATATTAGATTAATTCTGACAGCCAGATGATACTTTGGTAAATGTTTAAACCAAGTCTCTAACAGTATTTGAATATTTCTATTTAAAAAAAAAAGCCTTCCTCTTTTCATTGCACTCACAAAAACTAAACAGTCCTAGCATATCCCATGATCCATGTATACAAGAATTATTTCAACTTAAAAATGGGAAAACTGGGGAACAAAGAGGTTGGAGTATTTTATCTATAGATTTTTAAGGCCAAAAATGGGAAATGTGATAATCTGATCCAATATTAGACTTTCCACCATCTCTGTACAAAGCTGGACAGTGAGAATCAATCAAGAGAACTGCTGTTACCATGCAGGAATTCAAGATTTCAAACCCCAAGATCAATTTCCTATTAATTTATGGAATTAGGCATAGAAAATTTGCCTTGAAGCCAGTGTTTTACTGCAGATAAAACAGTCTTGCCCTGTGGAGCTGTCTTTAGCTGTAGCTCAGCCAGCAAAGACAGAAAATCCCACTTCCTACAGTGAGACAACTTAAATGGGAAAGAGATCTGGCATACATTACATGTGTACGGAAAATAGTCCATTAAAGGACTGCTTGGAACCAGTCAGAAGAAAGGTCTCTGTCATAGTTTCAATAATTCAGGGCTAGGGGTTTTTTCTCTGTTGTTTTTTTTTTTCCTTGTCTAAAATTATATGAGATTGCTTCTTTATAGCAGAACCTGCAGAAAATACTCACTTGCTACATGAACACAAGTGACAGCATAAGTATAGAAGAAACTGTGATTTTGTACACTGGAGCTGAGATGTCTCAAAAAGAAGTGTCATAAAGAATGCTGCCTATAAAAATGAACATTTTTATTCATGAGATTATTTTTTGGGTACATCTAGCACATTGTCATGATTTTCATTAAATGAAAAATCAATTGAGGTAAACACAGAGCCTCTGAATTTCTCTAGGGAATCAGGCATCATTCCTCACTCAAAAGTGAAGTTGGTTTTGCACCACAGAGCATTCTCAATTCTCAAATCAGAGCAACAAACAGGAGTTCTTATAAAGCAGCCACAGCAGCCCAGCTTCAGTTTACAGAAGTCTGACATTATTCTTCTCCCCAACCAACTATCTTCCATGCTCTGTTTAACGAGATTAGGGAATATTAGCAAATATTCAACATTTGACTGCTGTGAAAATATATGAGAAAAAATTAGAAGTCGATTGAAACATCCTGTGTACGTGGAAGGTTTTCAAATATGGTTCACTGCAGAAGGTTTGATTAGCTATATATGATTGCAATCACTAATTTTCTTCTTTAGGGTCACACGTCTGCTCAGATGCCCAGGAAATTTCACCTACAAAGAAAATGGGCTGTGTGTGCTCCACAACTCTTTCACTAACCTAATACTGAAAAGCCTTCTTAAACACTGTATTTGACCATAGCTCATACAAAGAGTTTCCTGTTTGGAATTATTTGTCTTTATTTAATAATAATTGCTTTATAGGATTTTTCTTCATTTATTTTAAAATTGTTTACAGTATAAAACTGCTTGTAGAACTTTTGTAAAACTTGCATTTAATGAAAGAGTATGCCAAAAGACATTCTAGAAATCTGAAACCAACTCAAACTCCTGATAGCTATTTAGTTATTGGCACAAAAACACACGGCTCCAAATTAATTTATTTCATGTATTACATGTATCTTATACTGCAAGATCTCTCTATGTCTACTCTTCAGCTCACTGGCTTTAGCACCATTGAAAGGAGACTGTATCCATATACTGGACTTTATTTTTTTGGCTCAGTCTCTGGTGACTGAGACCTGGATTACTTACTGTAGTCTATTGAGTTAAGCTTCTACTGAAAACCACGTGACATTATTTTTCTCTGGCAAGTCATATGCATTATAATAAAAATCTTTCTCAGTGAGAACCTTGGTAAAAACTCATCTGAAATTAATTGGTCTCCATACAGACACCAATATAAGACAAAGGAGCTGATACACTCTATCATAAAGGAAAGATCAGAATTGCTAATGGCATTTATTGCTATGCAAAAATAAGGGGTTAGATGCAAGTTAATTGCATCTGATGTTTCATCTATTTAATCATAAAAACTCATGTGCTCTGCCTTAGAAGAGCACCACTATAGAAAATGATGTTATCTTTCTTCTGATGCATCACCAGAAATTGAAAATGGCTTTTGAAAGAGTCTGTTGGGGAACCAACAGTTTCCACAATTTTTTTTTCATCCTTTATTTCCCCAAAATGGATTTTCTTATTGATTTTGGAGCTATCATATATTTTAGTTCACGGTAGCCCAGCACACTGAAACATTGCTGGGCACATCTATCTCTTTTGCTCTCTGCTATTTAGATTTTAGATTTTACAGTCATTTATCTCCCAGTGTGAAAGCCTGCATCATTTTCCGTCTGTGCAACCTATTAATAATTTTTAGCTATATTTTCACATCAACTCTTTTTCTTACCAGTCAATCTTAATTAAAAATAAAAATCTAAAAATCAACTTATGATAGTTTTAAGTAAGCCTTTAATGTTTTGTTTCATGTAAAGAGAAGCATATTCATTTGATTCCTATTTTCCCATTTTACATGTGCAACAGTATCCAAAATTACTGCTGGTCCAACAAAATACAGCTAATAGAAAAAAATGTTCTTACAACATTTTTCCTCTCAGTACATTTTATCTTAAGAGTGGCTGTCATTAAGTCTAGTCTCATTTAAGAGCTAGTCATGAGACAGGTACATTTTTCTTATTTAAATGCACCCTTGCATTAAGAATCTGTGTCTATTTGTACAGAAAATGTAGTTCTTGGAGCATGAACAACCTGACCTGAGAGCTACTGCCTGTGAATCAGATGGAAGGATTTACCTTAGAACAGACTAATACTACTGCAGGGCATTTCTAAAATGCTGAGACCAAGTTGCACATTCTTCTGTCTGCCTGGATACAAGATTGCAGCCTGATACCACATCCAATTTTGCATTTCTAGAAGCTGGATGCTGCATTCAGTCATATTTCTGGGATAATTGTTAAGGCATTCTGAATTATTCTCTTCCTCTTCTGTAGAAAAGTTATTGAGGGAAGAGAATGCAACAGCGTCCTTGGCACCCTAGGTGTGTCTGGACACGTAACAAACCCAGCATCTCCAAATAAGGACTCTACTCAGCAGAAAAAGCCTAGGAGAAAGAGTCTGTATTAAGGGCGAATCCCAGCTGTGATGTCATGCAAGTGTCCTAATCATTTGTACCAAAATGTAGCAGTGAGAAAAATATTTACAATTAGTTAACCAAAAGAATAGGATGGTATGATCTTGATTTTCATGTATTTTGCAATCTCAAATTCTAATATGTGTTAATGATGTATTTCCCATAGTCTAAGTATTAACATCTTGATTTTATACAAACATTCATGCTTGTATAGAGTTTTTTATTCATTCTTTAATACCTGCAGCTATGGTTAGAGGGGAAAGCAACATATCCAACACCAAGGTACAGTAGTCAAAAGCAGGAGGCAAGGCAGGAAAGCTCAAGGCATCATTCAGAACAACATGCCTTCCCAACAACCAACCTCAGCCAGAGAGTCCTTAGCAAGCAGGGAGAGAGGGAGAATGCTTAAATCCCTGTCTTTGAGAAAAACCAGTAACGTTTTTCCTGAGGGAGCTGTTGTTATATGAATCTTAGCTTTTGTCCAGTTTCTTTGCACAGTGGGGACTGTACGCAAGCAATGGTTAGAAGCTCCCACTCCCTGAATCTCTCACTACTGTGATGAGGTTCTTCAAGTGGAGGCATAAAAGTTAGCCCCCATTATGCAGCAGTGTCACTCCCACTGGGTTTGTGAGAGGTGTAATTCTCCTCTCTCACAAAAAAAAATCCCAATAAAACACATTTAATATGCCAAGAGGAGACCATCTCCCTACCAGCTATCTTTGCTAGAAGGGCCCTTGAACACCCTTGAATTCATTTATGCAGCTGATACTGGCAAGGCTTGTTTTTTCCTCTTACTGGTGATTGTTGCTATTTTAGGGCAAATGCTGTTCGAAACAAAAGCACCTGTAATCACCGACACTTCATAAAGTGTCCTCAGGCACAAAAGCAGCCAAACAATGGATGCCTCATACATTTGCATATATTTGGTTTCTTTATTCAGAGGAAGCTATTAGACATATAGAATGGTTGAGAATGCTGATATATAAAGACAATTGCGTGATATATTTAAATTAGCTTTTCCCCACACCCCAGCAATACTGCTTGGTATTTTTAATACAGCACAAAGAGAAATTTCCACACAACTACACTGTCATGAACTGAGATTATAGCAGCATATCCTACAAACAACAGCTCACCTTGGTAGATGTCCAGACATGGTCCCTAATGAATTAACATTTCCACCATTGGTAACATGGTATGTACAACCCCAGACCCCAGGTGATACTCTTCAGTTTCTCTCAGTAAATTAACTGTTTTTCTTTTAAAGTTAGAGCAATGTTCAGGGTTTTTTTGCTTTCCTAAGGAACAATACATTTGCACTCTCTTACTGACCTTCTGTCTCTGGAATTTGTCCAGTTAGCATCAGATCACTGTACAGGAAAGGAAACCATAACTGGTCACAAGTTTTCTGAAAGCAAATGTTTCTAAATTCTCCTCTTCCCCAAATAATACCTTGAACACCTGCAAAAGGTAGCAACACACAAAATAAGACTATAAAATTAATTGTAGAGTTGAATCCTATCTTATTACTAAAACTTGGGAAAAAGTTTTATTTAGTAAACTTTGGTTAAACTAATATTATTATTTTAATACCAAGATGAACCTCAGAAATCACAATCACCAGAACTACCATAAAATTAAATAAAATAGTGAAGGGATAAACAGAGCATTAAATATTCTTATATATTAAATAGGCTTCCTTAAAAGAAGAATCTAATTACAAGTACGTAAAATATCAATCAACTTCTAAAAAAATAAACCAGAAAATTGTAGCAAACTTATAGCTCTCATAGAGCCTATGAGAGCATTACCATTTTGTAGTTGTAATTAATTCTCCCAAACCAAGTCTATTCAAGAACAGTTACATTCATTTTGCCCTCCTGCTACTACCACCCTTTATCTGAAACAATTATTTCACTTTCTTCTCTGGTGCCTGCTCCCAAAGCGGTAATCACACTCCTCAGCATTAATTGTACTGCATTTAACAAGCGAAACTCGCTTTGTACCCAGCACATGGTAGGCTTTCAATTGTTTAATTACCCTAGCTCCACCTGTCCCAGTTCAAGTTTCTTTTCCATGAGCATGGCTAAACAAAACTGTCAGGTGAGGTTCTTCCACCACACTGTACATCATGAATGCTCACCTATCTCTACCCAAATGCACTGGTTCCCAGGGGCTAATACCACAGCCTTTTTTATCGACTCAGCATGCAGATACCTCTGATACATGGGGTTCTAGTAGGTTTAGTTTTTTTCTTACTTGTTTATTTGTCATTGAAAGGGTCAAGCCAGTGCAGAAACTGGTATTCCTGCAAGGCTACAAAAACCCAAATTCCAGGCCTTCTCTATCCCTAAAGCCATGTACACAGCATGAGAGTGTAAGGCTGGGCAAATATTGTAATCTCCTTGGTCCAAGGACACAATGATGATAACAACGACAGCAATGACTATCATTTTTACTATTAGTATTATTACTGTTGTTGTGTGGGGTTTTTTCAGTTCAACATACCTACATAAAAAAAAAACCCAAAACCCCATGTTGTAGCCCACCACTGTAGCACTTTTATGCCACAAAATGGAGTTTATCTGTAATGTGCAGCAGCAGGGTACAGTATGAAAGCATATAGGACTGTTTGAAAGTGCAAAGCCTGTGAGAATTAAGTGCTACCAGCACTGTCCAAACTGGCTGCCAGGAATGGTATTTGGAGCTCTCTGTTTCCTAAGCCATACCCGACCATTGTCTTGAAGAGGGCATAAAAGCTCATCAGGAAGCATGCTAGAAATTAGAGGCCATGCTAAAAATCAAGCAGTACAATCTACACAAGTATTTAGCAGTCTACATGTAAACTAAAGGAATGATCCTGCACTTCCTAAAACTGAGTTTCCTTACATTTCTGTTAATTTAATCTTCAATTTAGTCTGATTTTTCCCATCCTACTATCTCAATCCTCTTCCTCTGTTGACAGTCCCTCCTAAATTTGTGTCAATTGCACCAGCAGAGCACTACAACTTATTAGAATTTAATGAAAAAATACTACTTACTCCATTAACTTCTTAACCTTTAGGAAATCCCACTTCTTTTTCACCCTCAAACCAATATTTTGTTTTGCAATACAATCCACTGTCACATCCCGTTAGCCAGCTTCCGTGCTTCCTAACAGTACATGTAGTAAGCTTCATCTTCCCTGGTTTAGTAAGTAGTTTTTGTCATTCCTCTCTAAAAAATAACTTGTTACACTTCATTATTATTCCTGTCTCCTGTTAGAGATTCCTTCAAAATTATTAATTCCAAACTTACAAACTTATTTGCAATCGTCCTCTGAAATCTGGGGTATAAACTTTGTAGTTCTCCAGAACTGAACACACTAAGCTCTGGAAATTCAGACGCAGTAATTCCCATTCTCATACAATCTCTAACTCTTTATGCTTATGATCAGTGCAGCCTTATAGAACAGAAAATCCAATTCTTCATTACTCCTTTATTCACACAGTTGAAAAACCTAATGCTAAAGTTTTGTAAAGATTTAAAATTAGTGTGAAGTGTAAATCAGTCTTTTACAGTCTTTCATGGCACTCTCTTTCGTGCTGTCTTTATAGCACTCTTCAATTAGTTATTTAAACCCATGCTTTGGTTTGGAAGCTTACAACAATGGTAATGTAGGCTGACAGCAATAAACAAATGAAACTTTTTGAGCTTTTCTAATCCTGACCCTAGTGATGAGCTTCTGATGAGTTCAAATTGTACTGTTAAGTCAATCACTTAGATGATTATAGATTATTTTTTTCTAAAATAAACATTCTACTTCAGAACTGTCTTCTCAGCTATTCTCCCTAGTCACTTCCAAGAGCCCCTGAATCTGACATATTTCTAAGAAATTGAAGAAATGGAAGGTGAAATACAGGCTCTCTCGGGAGAAAGTAGATAAGGTCAACTGATAAGGGATTTTACTCTTTTGCATTTGCAAGCTTGCCAAAGGATCATTGGCTGAAATGAAGTGGTGAGCTCCTGATTCATTCCAGGAGGTACTTCATTTTCTGGCAATTATCTTTTTAAATTATTTGCTTTGTGGAAAGAAGCAAACATATTTGCTCCCTTTTCCCAATGAAAGGAATAGGTTCAACTGTGGCATGTCTCCAAGAAGTGCTCCTTTCCTCCAGCAAATCTCAAACTGGGACACCAGATTCATTGAATCCTAAACTTGTTTGTGCCAGACACATTTGGAAACTATTCAAAGGTGATTTTAAAGAGTTTTGTGCCTCTAGGTACATGTTAGTACTTTGGATTGTTTTGGTTTTGGTTTTTTTCCTAACAGGACAGGATTTGCTTTTTCTTCATTCATTGAGATGACAAAATGCCTTTAAGAATATATTTCCTCTTTTTCACATCTTCTTCTATTAAAAGACACAGTGTAACAAAAAGCATATTCCAATTATTATTCCACAAAATAACCAAACCTCTGAGCTTATTCTCCTCTTAACAACTGAAAGAAAAGTGTAGGAGCTAGAGATGTTTTATGACAAAAAATCATTATCTCTGTGCAGTCTAAGGGGCAGTTTATTTATTTATGCACTCTTCCATTCATCCCTTTGACTGTAATAATTACATCTGCAAGACTAACATAAAAGATTACTTTTTAAAGTTGTTTTTGGTCCTCTTCCTTTGCCAGAACTTCTTGACCAAGCTTCCTCTGTCTCTCTGGAATGAAATGAAAGCCATATGCTGAAAACACCTAACTTGAAGACTCCTCCAACATTAGCAACCTTATGACTCGCACTGACAGAACAATGCTTGGAAGAAAAAAACCCCAAACAGCTACTTTTCAGAAGCACTGCACAACTCCTGACCTACCACTACTACATAGAAGCACAGAAGAATTGGTTTTGGAGCCAAACCTTCCAAGTAATCAGATGGATGTTCCTTCCTCTCTCCCAAAGACAGCTAATTGTAGAATTCCTGTGAAGAGGTAGAAAAAAAAAAATATTCCCACATTTACATTTAGAGAGGTAAAACCACAGTCTATTTATGGTCTGTCTGAAAATATCCATGTACACAGAAACATGCACTGCACTTTGCCAAATTTAGTTTCTGACATCAGATGCAAAGCAATATGTGTGAGCATGCAGTTTGCACAGGAAGAATGCTTTAACAGAAAAAAAACCCCAGAAAATCCTTCAATATGCTCTATCTCAGCAATGCAGTCCAATAGCACAATGATTTCTGAGAAGTAGCACTACATCCTCTCTGAAAAGTAACTAACCATTTTATACCAGAAAGCTCTGGCCAGACTGAAATCCCTCATTCTCAGGATGGATTCAATCGTAAACAAACTCCTAAAGTGAAGCCATACAAGAGTGAGTTTCCAGGGGGAAAAAGAAAGACTTCTTTCCTACTTCTGAAAAACGGCTATTTAGGTCTTCTCTGTGTATCATGAAATTAAATTCCATTAAATAAAAGTCATATAATTCTATAGAATACAAGAAGTGAACTCCTATCAGGTGTATAAACACTTATTCTTTTGAAGTACTGTTTCCTAAATAGTGAAAATTCACTCCCCTTTTACTAGAACTGGCAGTAATACTGGTGATAATCTCAGAAGTTCCATCATCTGCATCTATTTTTAAAAAATGCTAACAACTCCCCTATTATGGTAACATCAACAAGCAAAGTATTTTAAAAAAGCAAACTGGTTTTGTTGCAGATTTTTTTTATTATTTTTTCCCAAAGATATGACTAGAGAAAATTCTAGAAAAGCTAGAGAGCTTTTTTATATAGGCTGCATGTTAATGAATTATTTGCATAAGTAACTGGTCATTACCACCTATAATTCTTCGTCTGTAGGTCTTTGCATTTTACCTACACTTCCCAAGCTACTGAGGATGGATACGGGTTCACTTTCCCAGTAGGCAATCAAAACATCTCATTTTCTTTCAGTGGGTTTTATCACAAATTATTTTTGCCCGAATGCCCTTCTCTAAAATCTCAGTAAAGCTTTTCACAGGCAAAATTATTTTACCATTTATAGTTTCTCTTCTTTTAATTAATAACCTAGGATATAATTGCAATATGACATTTCAGAGAGTGCAATTACAGTTTAATAAACCATGCGGGGTATTTAAAGGCAAAGTGCCCTAGGTTTTCAAGTACTCTACATTATTTGCATACTCTTTGACATGCTTTTTGGCTTAGTCTGATGTGGCTTTTCTAATTAGAAATAAACAGAAGTTAATCGTTCAGGAGGGCAAAGGGAAAGGCACAGCCAGAAAAAAACCCCAACCTATTTTACAGTTATACATTAATTCCATGCAGTAATTTAGACATGGTTTATCCTTTTTTTTTTCTTTTTCCTCTTTTTTCCAAATGGACTCAAGAAATAGAGTGATGCTGAGAAGGGGGGAAAAAACCCCAACAAACAATACAGAAACTTTAAGGCAGAAAAATGTTCTGTAATGTTTTTTTAGGAGTCTACATATCACCTCTGTCCACATTAGGTTTTCTAAGCAGTATCTTGTAGAGTTCTACCACAGGGAACAATAAACACAGTTAGTTAACCAGATGATTCAGAAAGGAAGAATTTGATAAGTATATCACCCAAGTTTTAAATGGACTCTGCATGACTCATTTGTCACTTAAGAAAATCTATGGTATCATTCCTTTACTCATTCTCTAATATTTTGGGACTATCTCCAGTGGGGATAATTAACTGGGAAAAAAGTACAATCAAATTATCTAGGAACAAGGTCAGATGTCCATACCATTGAAAGACCTTATTAAATAAAGCAACTGTTCAGCTACTGTCTTGCAGGAAGCTCAAAGAAGATAAGGAAGCTGTGAGCATGTGAAGTTGTTGACAGACTCATAGTACTGAGCAAAAAAACAAATAAAATAGTCATACTAGTGAATAAATACTCGTTTAAATTATGTAATTTAGCCTCCACTTCCAAACTACTATTTTCCAAAGTAAGTCACAACCAGAATTGTCAAGATCTTTGAGTGCTCTCTGCTACAGACAGGCATCCTAGGACCCTGTAAAATGACTAACATTGATAATAATTTTCCCTGAAAATATGATCTTCTACTTCAGACTACTTCTTAAGTCAACTATTTTTACAATAAATATTTATTGTGATGAAACATGCTCTGAATTATGGGAAAATGAAGAAACTGGACCAACTCCCCACAGAATAATCACTACGAATTTTTTCAAAGAAAGAAAGAAATGTTCTTTTAATTCTTATACTAATGACAGGATAGGAAACAATGTATTAACTATTTTTTTGCAGTTCTCTAATTCCCCTTGTAAAATCTTACCTTAAAATATTGATTTTCCAGTATTATCCCAATAAGTTGCTAATTATTCTAACTAAATGTGTGTAAATTAGCAAGCTAAGGGTTATGAGAAGCATGCAGTGTGTCTTCATTCTTGCTGTGTGTATATACCAGGTGCCTTAATTACTACTTGACTAGTTCATTCTATTTCATTTTTTGGGTGTTTAATTTAATTTGGGTGTCACTTAAGTGTTTGCTAGAATGGGTCCCTCAAGGAATAACCATTGTTCACTCAGACCCTCAAATTCTCACCACTAATTTAGTGAAAGTAGTAAAAGTATGGTTAGTTAAGTTCGGCACTACGCGTTATCATTCAGCCTTAAGAACCCTCAGAGTAATATCCCAGTCTGGAAAGAGCTTTCTTTCACTTCCCCCTGCCCCCCCACCCCCCTGTTTTATTTGTTACTCTCATTTAATAAAGAACTTTTCAAATACAATGACTTTAAATCCACAGCTGCTAGGTGGAACATAGAAAAGCCTGTGACCACCAGGTGCTTACCTTATGCTTGTACTGGGAGATTTTCTTTTGCTAAATTCCCATTAAACTTTTAATGAAGTATTCTGGTTCAGAAGGTGGTCAAAAGTAGTCAGTACTTTTATAATGAGCAAACACATGCACACTCCCCCCCAGTTCTAGCAAATGGAAACTATTTGCTATATGTGCTCATGTCCCCAGCACCTGTGGGAGCTGCTACCAAAGCAGATGGCCAAAAGGAGGATGAAAAGAAGACTGATGAAGGAAAGAAGGAACCAGACGGACAATCCAAGATGGTATTCATCTAATTCTTCACGGTTCTATTTTCCCATTTCCTCCCTTCTGTCTCTCTGTCTGTTCCAGACTGAAAATCAGTTGCCCTTTTCCAAGACATTTTACAATTTCACAAGCAAATCAAATGAAAACATTAATTCTGCTTTTATGAGGCTCAGAATGGTGAGCAAAATACGTGTTCATTTATAATGGTGAAAGTGCTAAACAAAACACATGTTTATGCCAGAAAAAAAAAAGGCTTTCTGATTGTGACTCTCCCATCATATAGGCAAAAAAATTTTTCACAACAGTCCAAAAACGTTTGGAATTTATCTTCCTCAGTTCCTGACTGCCCCTGCATTTTATCTCTGTTTCTCAACCTCCTTACTCCATTCCTGAAACCTGTTCTAATACGCATGTAAACCATTACTAAAAAGCATATAATTAGACTTAAATCAATAGCTGGATATCTGGATTGTGCAGTGGCAAAAGTCAGGCAATTCCACAGAAAAAGCCCCTGAGGGATATCCTCTGCTGCTCTACAAGGTTTTAGATTTTACTTTCTGCATTTTGACTGATTAATACAAAATGTACCTTGGCATTTTTGCTGCTTATAATGAAAAAGGTTTGCAACATTCAGCAAGATAGACTTATATTTGCCCAATATTTCTAATACAAACACTACCTTAAATTTTCTGAATTACCACAGCAGATTTTTATTATTTCACATATACACACACACTCTCACTCTGTTGGTAAAAGCAGTAGCTGTTTAATCTTTTTTAATGAGAATTAAAAATCTGTTTATTTGATTTAATCAGCTCATTGAGCATTCTCTTTGTTCCTCTAATCCCTTGAATGGGGATATCAAGGCATGTGATAGCACACAGCCATGACAATAATCTCAGGAGGTTATCCATCACTGCCATTTATAATAAGCAATGCATTTTAGTACTAACAAGACAGCTATACTCATTACAGGGGAAATCTACTCCTCCCCATGCATAAGAGCAAGAGCAGCAGCTGGATTTAGGCAAGGAATTACAGAGGTCTTCTGGGTATAGAATCCATTTGCAAAATGGAAGCTGGCTCTGAAACCCTCCAGAAAGGCGCAGTCACTCATCACGTCTTCAGCATCTAGACGAAGGGGCAAATCATAATTATCTCTGACTCAGTTTACCTTCATAACTTTTTCCTGTTACACCACATTCAGAAGCTGCCATGGACTCACCGCTCTACTCTGTCACTGCTATGGGACTCACCAGGAAAAAGAACCTTTCATATCCGGTTATGGATAGCTTTCAGGATATACCTGCACATGGCATATGTAACATTAGACTCTGAACGAATGGTTGTAGAAATAAAAAAGCATGCCCATTTTTACTTCAAAGAATAGAACCTTCAATTAGCTTACCCTGCAAAAGAAACTCTTTTCAGAGGTGTTCAGCACCAGCAAAGATCACCATAACTTCAGTGAGGACAAGCTTCTTTCAGCTGTTTCAATCTAATTTTAGTTTCTTGCACTCAAAACTGAATATTGTTGGCCACAATCCGTTGATACATGTATGTAACAAGCTAAATTAGAGCAAAATAAAATGCAACAGCAAAGAAATTTTTTTTTCTCTGGAGATGAAAATGTAGGCTGTCCCACATATTAAGTACACTTACTACGTTTCTTTATACAGTTTCCTCCTATTCCAGTTTCCAATTCACTACAATAATCTTCCCTGATACTCGCCATGCTTCTCTTTACAAATTCATCAGTGTCTGAAGTTGTACTTCATGATGAACAAAAAAAATCTCCAATATGGCTTCAAAGGATTGTGCAATGCTGATGAGCATTCATATGAATGATGTGTGCACTCGACAAGGCAGGTACAATAAGTCAATATGGTTATCATGAGTGTTCAGTCAACTGGTTTCTGGAGAACTACACAACTGTTTCAAGTAAGGCAATTTTTGCCTCTTTTCTTAACTTATTAAGATAGAAAAAAGTTGAGCCATTATCCTTCAGCCTCGAAGAGAGACGATGACAGTTTTCCCACTAAATTGCAGCTCCAAACCGTCAATGAACAAAGGAAAACTAGACTGCAAGGGCTATCATAGAAGGACCATAAAGTCTTTCTGGGTTTATTGTTGTCAGGTTTGAATTGCATGGTTTTTTTCTTTTTTTTTTTCAAGTCCAACAGCTACTTGCATTTGTAAAATTTTAATTTCTTTCACACATTATCTTATGTGGGGCGTGTGGTTGCCTTTACCTACACAACTGAAAACACTTCTGGGATTTTTACTGAAGCTTAGGTCTGCTGCTATTATTTAAGCATTCATATTCATGTTTATGCTCCATGGCTGCAGAAACATTGTGAATATCAATCACAAAATTCCCATCTCAAAAAAGGAGCACAATATATAACCTCTGTGAAGTGACTAGGTCCTTGCTAATTGCAGCTTGAGGTAGCAGGACAAGTTCTGTTCAGCAATATGTAGAGAAATAACAAATTCCTTAAATACAGCAGTTACCTGAGAGCCTTATTCAGTGACACTGAGATCAGAACATGACCATAAATAGCAGCAGATGAGAAAGCACAATACATGCAGTGATGCTCACCTGTTTTTCCTAGAGCTGACATCTAAAAGAGCTATTATTACAGAACTGAAGAAATAATTTGAAGAAATATGATATCAAAATTCCCACTGACTTCTTGTAGAGATGAATCTCCAAGGCTGCAGAATCAGACTCCCCTTTTTTAATATGATAAATGGATGTTTTTTAAAGCCTTCATTTGCTAACCACATGATCATACAGCCCAAAGCATCAACAAATTATTTTAAAAGAAAGGATAATTTCTATGCCACGTGTTTTGAGTGGCACATTTTAATTGCTGCTCAGTCTGATGACTTGGATATCATATCCCATCTTTGAAGAGTGCATCATTCTGCACAGGTAATTGCACTGACTAGAAACAACTGCATCTCCCCATCAGAACTGATTGAGGAATTCATTCACACCATTTGGTGGTACATTTGAAATCAGCTTGGGACCCTGACTCACTCCATTAACTAAAGTCAAGGCACCTCCTGGTAAAACATTCAAGGCTTCTTGAGCAACAGAGAAAAATTATGTAAGCAATTAAAGACAGCATAAGTGTCAATTTAATCACAATGTAGTCTAGTAAGAATGGAGTTATTTCATAGATACCTGTTGTGTGCCCTCAAAAGAACTCACATGCAAGAGAAATTGTTATGTAACAACTTCAGGTAAGTAGAAGTGACAGACACCAGGTTTGCCTTGTGCAGTGAAGTGTGAAGAGAGGGGGAGCTTCTTTTCCAGCTTTAATGAATTCAGTGCAAGCACATTAACAAGCCACTTGCTTCTATTCTGATTCATCTTTACTATCAATTAGATAACTTTTATTTATGCCTTAGGGCTGTGCTGTGTTGGCACTTGCTGTGCACTGTTACCCCTGTGAATTTATTAGCCAAAGATGTAATTTAATCAGTGATTTCAATTTACCACCAGCAAATCACATTTACTGTCATTATTTCCAATAATAATGTTTTTCAGCCATGTGGTGCTTTGTTGTGTTTCATTTTTAAATAGTGTCTTCGGTATTGTCAATCTGGTCACATTAGGCCTCAACCTGCATAAAAGAATGTGCTAGTTCCCTGAGGTGTAACTCTCTACTACTCCACAACATACCACACCTGTTAAAAACATAATCAAATTTTAAACTAATGCCTCAGGACAGTTGCTTTCCTACCTCAGTTATAGTTCTGTTACTTTCTGGATACTGGTCCCAATGGTCTCAACAAAACAACTCACATCAACCAAACCTGTCTGAGCAGGGTAAGGGTGACAAAAGATAACAGAGCCGCTGCTTTGAGCTCCCCCTCAGGCACCTTTTATCATTACTTTGCAATATTAACATTCCTTGTGAATCACTGGCACATCTAGGACAGGAGCTGAATTAGCCAAGGAGCAGTTACCATAATAAATATGCCATCGGATCGCGGATATTCAAGTTGATTATGCCAAAGAGCCCCTCAAACGGCTTCCACCTTGTAGTACCTGCAGCAGGAAAGACTTCCTGAAGCTCCCAGCTATGGATGCTGCTAACAGCCTTGCTTGGGGGATGAACTGAAAGAGGAGAGAAGGGCCCTAAGTCACAACAAGAGAAGTCCGTATAAGGGATCCTTCAGGCTCTGCAAATATTCCTTAGATATTTTCTAGGCCTCTGTTTGCTGCTTAAGAGTAATTCCTTGCCTTAAGGGCTAAATTCCTTTGATACCTGCTTTTCTGTGGCATGGGGAAACAAGGATCATTATGATTTTTTCATACATAAAGTAACAAAAACAAAGGAAGACTCAAGCACTTCTTCCATATAAACGTGACATTTATATAATTTTTAAAATTCAGGCCAATCTGAATATCTGACTGTTTCACATATAAGCTCGAGGCACTGAACAAAAGGGTGCAGCAACAATGGTCTTCAAAAGAAAAGAAAGGAAAAAAATGGGATGAATGGCGAAAGACTAACAAATAATGAATCAATTAGGACTTAAATGGTGTACTCACTAAAACCAGGTTCTCTCATTCCAACCTTTCATTATTCTCTTTGTTTAATATTAAAATTAAAGCATTGATTACAGATTATTATTTCTAGATAATTTGCTACGTGTATAAACTGTAGTTCAGATGTCAAACTGTTACTGAATGGTATTTTATGTTTTACCAGATGTGTTGTGTAAACAAATTTTTACTGTGGTTTTATTTATTCTACTAAGGGTTAAAAGCTGATATGGCTAATGCATCTCAAAATATATGAGAAATAAACCTCTGAATAACAATATTTTGTACTCTTTTTTAATGAGTAAAGACTGTTAATAACAGCAATGAATGAAAGTACTTTTAAGTATTAATGTCTATTTGTTCTACAATTTAGTTCTTCACATGCACATTTACAACTAGGAAGACTCAGGGAAAGCGAAGCAAATCTAATCCATTAGGTAACAATGACTTGGAATATGCTTTTCCTGAGGTTCAAAAGGCTTCTTAATATGGTGCCAATAAGTGACAATGAAAAATACCCATTCTTCAAAGGAAAGAGACAGATGTTTAAATTCATTTGGGGAAGCTGCATGTTCCCCCTAAATGAGATTTAAAATGTAAAAGTTACCCCACATATAGCATGTCTTTGTCTTTCCAAGATATATGCACTCACACCCCAACAGGTTCACAAGGCTCAATAAATAACTTTAAATAACCTGTGTCAAATCCTCAAATGCACCAACCTGTGTTTTTGGCAGGTCAATGGGGACAGATTGTAGGCAGATTGTCCTGCCTGGCACACCTAAACTTCACCCTTCTATCACCCTAAACAACTAGTATATTAAAGGAAATAATATGGCCAGGGGTCTGTTTTACTAAGTATTATAATCAATGTAGACACAGAACAGACTCCCAAAAGGACGACTAGGCCCGATTCATCAGAATCAGGAGCTGCAGCCAAACAATTTTGAGCAGTTAGAAATCTAGGCCACTGTTTTTGTCAATGACTTTGGTTATCTGCCTGCTGTCATCACCAGCCTTAGCAAATTCCCAAAATGAATTAAGGTCCCAGATTAACATTCTGTACAATAATAGAGTAAAATGAGCTTCATGGAAGAATCTTTAAGGTGAACTAAAGCCAATGGGGCAGGAATGAATACCTAAAAAGCTCTCAGAGGACAAAACATGATACTTTCTGAAGCTTACTTCTTAGTTCTCAGCATACAAAACAGTGTGAGGGACTTGTGCCTGATTTACTACAATTTTAATTCCTTACTTGATTGATCTTTTATCTATAATACACCAAGAATAAAGTTCCATACAATATATTTAATTGGTGCTAGCATTCATCTTCCTACTGAAAAACAAAATAATCTCTAAGTGTTCCTAAGGTTGAATCTCACTGTATTTAAAAGAGGAACAATGAATTAAACAAACAGGCAAAAAAAAAAAAAACCAAAAAACCAAAAAACACCACCCCCCTCCCCCCCAAAAAAAACCCCAAAAAGCCAACATTGTGAAGATNCCCCCCCCCCCCTCCCCCAAACCAGCTTCAGAGCTTTTCAGATATGCAGATGGGACTATCAGCTGGGCAGTGAATTTTTCCTGCATTATGTTCCTTCAAAGTCAGAACACCTAGGTGTACCATACCACACAGTTTAGCCGGAATAATCTCAGTGCTAACAAATAATCAGTTGGGTATTATAGATTTCAGATGTCTTATCACAAAAAACCCAAAAAACCCCTTTGTACTTCATCACTGCAATGAAAATAACATCAAAAGAGATAATTTAGAGTTCTGGAACTCTCGGAGGAGTGAAAACAAATTCTATTCCATTCTCAGAAAAATTTTGCCAAGAGAATCTATTTTTGATCAAAGGTCTTATGTATTTAGGGTTTGCATACATATTATGAGTTATCTGAGGGAGCTACTAATGCTAGTAAGACCCATAAAGCACAGACTAGTAAAAGGTTATCTCCTTCAATGCTTGAAGAATAAAAATGGCTTAATCAGAAGTCATCAAAATGCAAAGGTAACACAGCAACTCAGCAGCCAAATAGCTCATGATTTCCACCTGCATTCTGCCTCTTAAATGACACATTTCTAGCACAATTAATAAAATAACAATATACTGCAAGGCAGCACAAACTTTTTGAGGGCATGAAGAACTCTTTATCTCCCACAGAGAACACTGGGAAGTGGCAGGGCTCTGCACCTTGAAGGATTGTGCCTGGAAGTTTCACTTGAAACCAACGGGACCTGGCCTGTCCTAATACGGTGATCCTTGGATGGTTAAAATATACATGGATAGGGACACAGTGAAAAAGCTTAGATGCTTTTTTTGATTAGAGAAAGGAAATGGAATGAAGGCAAGCATCTGTTCAGAGGAGGACCACGCACACTCTAAATACACAGTCAGCCAGAAATAGAGAATATGTAAAATATGTAAAGACAGCATGCTTGCTTCTGGATTACTTTTTTTTTTTTTTAATAAAAAACTGCAAAATTAAAAACTTCACAAATTAGGTTCCCTGAAGGGTTTCCAAAACCCTGGCCTTCCAAAGGGTGATATCTACAAAACAATAAACGTTCATTTTAGAAAGTTTTTTGTAAAGATGTATGAAAAGGAAGCTCAGCCTAATTCACCACTTAGGCAGTTAAGGAGTGCTTCTTTCAGCATTCCTCTGTGGCCTGTGTCAACCCCATTATTCTTAATAAGATAAGGACGCCTTGACACATGCTTCATTTTCTGTAATAGTCAAAATTGGTGATGCTGGAAAAGCTTTTCAGGCACATGACCTCCCTCTATCTTACTGCAAGTCATCTCTTGTTTACAAGTGCTGGTATTGTGCTACGCTGGTATTAGTACCTATATTATCTGCAGCATAAGTTGCATTATAGATTCATTTTTTAATGATTTTTTTACTTTGGATGAAAATTCCATTTGCATGATACCTCAAAAAAGTCTCCAAACAAACCAATATTGGCATTTTAAAATTTTCCAACCTACTATTATTAATAGTACTTCATATTTCTGCCACGAGTCATTTGCTGCACCCAAGTGCTATATAAACAGTAATTAATTATGCTTCTCAACATGCTGGTGAGGTACCATGGCTATTATTTTCATCCTAACAAGAGATTAAATGACTTGTTCAAGGATGCAGAAACAAATCAGTGATTCAGATGGAAGGTTTGACTCCTGGATTCCTGCTTTTATTGATGACCAACACTTCCTCTCCTTTTGCTAGAGAGAAACAATCATAAAAATTTTAATGAGTTATCTGTTAAATATCTAATAGTGCATTACACAGACTATCAGTATTAGTGTGCATAAATACATGGTCTCCAAGTATTTCATCTTCACTCCAAGACAAGTAACTTCAGCAATAATGAAAAAGGGGATGTATCAGAAAGAGATCAGAGGTTAATTGTTATCACATTAGACTCTAAAAATATGCTCCCCTTTAACACCTCATGACAGATGCCAGAAAAACAGACAGAATCTGCCACAAGGGAAGAAAAGATGCTAATTTGCAGATAAGCCAGCTATAGTCTACAGTAATAAAGTCAGTTCTTGTTGTTTCTTAATAACGAGCTGTCAGATGGTGGGATTATAGCGGGGTTTGACACCAAACTACTCACAGAGAGCCACAGTGTTACGATGACACTCATCTCCTTCACTCCTCTGGGATATTTCAATTCCATTATGTGTAAAATGGAACCCAATTTCCTTGGTAGAACAAACCAACTTTGAAACCCTTAATGTAATTCTGTGGGGTGAGCAGGCATGAGGGAAACCACTTCATAAGGAAACAAAATCACATTACTACATCATCATTTCTCACAAATACGCTCCCTACTCTGCTTGGTACCCTCCCTTCTTTTTCCCCTTGCCCCAGGGCACAACACAGTACTGTGCCGTACATTGCCTTATGAATCTTCTTCAAGTACCCAATTATCCTGGTGCACCAGACTTGTCATTACCATGACAGCTGTGTGCAGCACATAGTACATGCTGTCAGAGGTGAAAGATTGTACACAGGCATCCTGCATTTCCACTACAATGCGGAAAGTGAAGGGGAAGGAAGACAGACACAAACATGCACACACCCCCAACAAACAACTTTGCTAAAGATGTTGATTAAAAGCAGAAACTAAGATCATTTTTTTAAGTGGCAATATAATTGCCAGGCATTCTGGTGCTGTCTATGCCTCGAGCAATAGTCCTCCTGAGTATTTTTTGTCATGACAATCAATGAGGTGGTGTAAGTACATCTTGAGCACTTTTAAACAGAGTTGAATAAAACATTCCATCAGCCTGATGTTCCTCCAGAAGAATTAAGCTTTATATTTTTTTCCTCTGACCACTTTTCTTCTTTTTAAAGAGTAAATACACCATTACGTCCCACAAACAGAGACTCACCCACAAAATCCCACGGGATATCACCACAGTAAATGAGTTGTGCTGGCTTAAATAGCCTCCCAGGTATAGAAAGGTGCACAGAAATGATAGGGGACACTCACCCTCTTGGTGAACAATAGTGGCTAAGCACAGACATCTGACCCAGGACACATCTGGCAAACTGAATTGTGATGAATCAAACCTGGCACTCACATGGCGGGAAGTAACTGATGTTACCCCCTCTGAGCATATGTTCATGCAAGGTGACATATGCCCTCAGTTCCTGCTAATGCCAATGAAAACCATACCCTGGAAACATCACAGTCAATATCTCCCCAAATCAGGCCTTTAAGGACAAACCTTCAGGACAGATGAGTGGTCACAGTTCTTAAGAAGGGATCGCAGATTTTCTAATGACACAGTGTTTGGCTCTTATGCTCTGCATCTCACTTCCTCCTTCTTGAATTATCCCCAGCAATCCCTTGCCAATTCTTCACGTGAGCATGCAGTTCATTACAGATGTAAATATAAACATCCTTTCTCCACAACCTATCATTATTAGGAAACCAGATGGTACAAAAATATCTAGAATAAAAGTGAAACAGTGAGATTTCTTCTTCCCTGAGTAATGGATTTTCTATTTTAAACCAATGTATAATAAGCTTGTAGAAAACAATAATTACAGAGAGTTAAGGATTCTTTCTAAAGACAAGCAGGCTGAAAAGGCTGTGTAATAACTCATAATTCAAAATTAATTTAATGTGCATCAATAGAGACAAATGGAAGCAACCGGAAACCTCTGGTCAAGTATTCTTATATCAGCATTTGAGAAGATTTATCTTCCCAGTCTGAAATGGAAGAGAAGGGGAGCAGCTGCAGAGAGAGAAGGGAAGTAAGCAGAGAACTCCCACCTCTCTCCTTTGCAAAGTGGGAATCAGGTGTTTATTACTCAGCATCAGCTGCTTGCTTTTCACAGGATGAAGTAACACACGAAGCTTCTGAAAAAGATCTAGAGTTAATACCCTGTGCAGGCACAGCACATTTATGTTTATGGAAGACATGGGAGGCTGAGGTTATGGGGAGTCAGTGCAGAAGCCTTTTATTCCATGCTGCACATAACTAAAGGACAAACATTGGTTCCTTGGAAGAGCTGTACAAAACCCACACTCTAAAATCAGTGTCCTGTCGCAAAACATGATGGTGCTGTTCTCCTGTTTGGAAAACACCACTCCTTACTGAACAATAACACTCAGATAAGCAGCCTGCCTCGCAGAGTCAATTACACAGAACACATAAAAAATGTGTAGACAGGGAATAAGCACTGAAAGGTAAGGATTGAGAAAAATGTTAAAAAAATAGGAATTAAAAAACTCTTTAATATCAAACAATATCAAACCCTAATTTTTCATTACTTTTCTCCACTGCAAAGGCCAAGGAGCATCATTCTATCACCTTCTTAACAGCATATTCACACCAATAACAACAGCAGACTTAAGCCCGTTTGAAAAAAAGGTCTTTGGAGATGGTGTGGGAACTAGGAAAGTGAGATAAGGGAGTGGAGAAAGGTGGAAAAGACAAATAACAGTAGCAATAAGAGAGAGTTCTAAAAAGCTAAACTTGATATTTGTGTATTATTTTGTAGGAGTAGCTCTGACAAAAACCAAATCCAGCAGTTAATCTGACAAATACAAAATATGCGTAGTTTTTACTAGTTATGAAAACTGCAGCTGTTTTATAGCAGAAGGTTATGAATTTCCATATGGCTTATATTATTATAATTTCTTGTAAAACCTACAGTAAACTAACAACCAATTATAATTCTCATCTCTCTGATAATGACATTTTTCTAATTAAGGTGAGTTGCCTTCACTTTAAATTATGCATTATCATTTTTTTCCACAAAAAACTAATACTTACAAAATTTTAAAAATGCATGGCTTATCATATATTCCTAAAGTAAATATCCTCTTGTGAAGCTGCAAGGTCATAAGCGTAGAGTGCACACATGATCATGTTAGTGGTAAGAAGGAGCTATAAATATCTTAATTAATTTTATTACTAATCTTCCTCCCAAGCTCCTTTCAAGTTGAACTTAGCAAATCATCTTCACCTTGCTGAAGCTTTGTGAGTGGGAGCACTACACAGCTGGAGGATGTGACAACTTTTCAGTCACAAAGATATGCTGCATAATACCTGGACAATATCCCCATGAAGCTTGCAGGAAGGCAGAGAACATTAGTCTTCAGTTTTTTAAGGGCATTTAGTGTGACTAAGTTCTGGCTCATCTCAGCTCTCTAAAATTATTCTTAACCATAAGATTATTTTTTTCCTTAGCATCTATTAACCCCTCTGAATGTTAAAACATGTGCAATTCTGGCTGTAAAAAATAACTGTGATAGCCTGGGATTAATAGTCTTGAACAATGTTGTGTATTTTGGTGTACACACGCAAATCTTGTCCTAACGTGCTATGCAGGAAACCAGAGGTGCTAAATTCAACTTCCATTCTGAAAAGCAACACTTTAAAATTAGGGTTTATGTCTGAGTCCTTCTGAAAGGCAAAAATAATGTACGGTATCTTGATAAACAAAATGAGAAATTCAGAAATCACTTGGTGATAAAAAGATCAATTTCCTTGAGAGGAAGAGGAAATTACTCACTGAATATTTATTCCCTTGCACCTCTGCACATACTCATACACCCAACTACAGAAATTAAAAACACCACTTTGGGAGATGAAGACCAGGTTCAAATTACCAGAACCCATGGGACCATTCAGAGTCTGTGAACCATTGATATTAGCAGACTTTCCACATGTACGCCAATAAAGATCTGTCACAGCTCACTTTCAGAAAGTTTTCTTACTTCAATTCTGATTACAATTGAGCCTCTGATTTCTGAAGGCAAGCGTATTATCCCAAGCCTGCCTCTCCATTACTATTACCATCATTCAAATTACTAATGGTATTTTCAAGACCCAAAGTCATTCTTTAAATATACTTTAAATTATTTAATACAACAAAAGCAGTTTATCAATGGAAATTATTGTCTCTTTGATTTGAAGAAGAAAATATATGAATAAATTTTTAAAATATCTAAAATACTATTTCCCCGTTAGACACATTTTTCTTACCTTAAGTTAGGAGTAATTATTATTGCTGTCAATATTAAAAAAAACCCTAAACAACAAAAAACCCCAAACTAATAAAGCTTAATGAAAGGGGAAAAAAAAATTGTAACCAAGGTGTTCTACTTTATTAAAATTGATAGTGAATACTCTGCTTTTGTAGACAATTAGTTTGAGCCTTTCAAAACTCTTCTGTAGAACATGCAATGCTGGCAGGCCATGGTGCTGTGGGGTGCAAGATGTCAGCTGTTCCACCTGATAGTGTACTTCAACAACAAATGGCCACCTTTCCCAGCTTCCAAATTCCTTTAAATCCTCTGCTGTTATGTTTTATTTCAATATTAAAACTCCACTACATAAAATCCACCCACCTGATACTTGTAGGTCATATTCAGGAGACTGGGAAATAGTCTGAGGAGTGTTTGCAGAACCAAATATTCTAATACTTTTACATGCACAAGTGAATTTATAATTTTGGCTGATTTATCAAACTGTTAGAAAAAGCCTCACTGTACCTGAAATCCATCAGCTGTGGTCTAAATAGTAAAATTCTACTCCAGTAAGAAGCACAAAAGAAGTGTTAAATTCTGCAGGTGGTGCTTGCACAACTGGAACGTCTTTGAAGAACCAGCAATATTTTGGGGCTCTAACAGAGCCAAATTGCTAAAGTACCTATTGTCACAGAGGACTAACAAGTGAAGAGCCTTCACCACCACGTGCCACTGAGCCCAAACAAAGAAATAACACTGTAAACTACCTGTATTATAGGACCATAAGGGAAAGTTCAAAACAAGGATTAAGGTCAATGGGTCAGGACTCAGAGAGAGCATTTAAGCGTTCAGTAGAAGGAGCTCTATACTGTGACAGCATGTGCCTTGTAATGGATGCAGCCATCATCTACTACAGAAATAAGAAGGTTTTGTTCACTAACCTTATGGTAAAACTATTGGTGGGTAAAGCCTTAAAAGAAATAATTTATATAACTGTAGAGGAAACACTGCTGCTACCTACTGTTTGGGATAACATGAGGCACTGAAATAGTCTTCATTCTTTTATCGTATCATTGTAATAATTTGAATTGACAGAAGTTTAAAAAAATAAAGTTCAGCATTATATTAGAAAGATTTGAATGTATTAGCAATGTAAGTCTTCTGGAAAATTGCCTTCACGCACAGACAGTCTTGTAATTTCCAGCTTCTCTATTCTTCTCTTATGTGCCTTTTAATAAGGCAGCATATTTATACCGTCATGGCACAAAAACATTTATTAGGAGAAACACATAATAATAACAAAGCTAGGAGGAAAGCTACCTCTCTTCCATAACTGTGTTGCAGAGCAGCAGCCCCTTAGTTTTCCCCATGCCTAGACTCTCCCTGAGATTTGTGTAGAAGCAAACCTACCAGTTTTCTTGGTCTCCTTCTGCTCATTGTGGCCTCCACCTCAAACCTTGCCTGATGGCATTGCAAGGACAGGTCTGAAAAGATGGTCTGTGCCTTGCAAGAAGACTCTGCATAAGCTCCCCAAACCAGTTTAATCTTCTAATACAGTATTATAACATAAACCTTATCAACACAATCAAATCAGGGGGTGGGGAAGAAAATGAAGAAATTGCTCTATCTGCAGTAGAATTTCACTCTCAAGACTATGACTGTGTTATCAACATTTCATTTTGAAGTTTTTTAATACAACCTTCTAAGAAAAGATATTCTGCATTTGTTTCCATCAGTCTGATATTCAAGAACACTCACAGGGCAAAAAATATGCAATTCCATTTGGTGCAATTGATAGGCAATGAAAGTAAAGATAATTTATGAATTTTGAATCTAATCACAGCAGATTGCTAAGATGACCAACATAAAATAGGACACAGCTTTTTGAGATATTTTTCTACCCCATTTGCAGTAAAGAGCAGAAATGTCTTTAGCATTTACGGAATGCTAAGGCTGTCCGGAAACTGTTCTCAATTTAAATTCTATTGCCGTTTCAAAAAGCTGAGGTGGGAATAGAAGATAAGTTCTCTGTATCAGAGGAATTACATCCAAAAAATGGCAAAACAAATTATGACATGTAGCATGGTTTGCCCAACTGCTTCTCAGTCATGGCTAGGGGCCAAGCATTGCTTGTCTGTTTGTTTCACACTAACAGCTGGACACACTTACATACGGTAAATGGCCTTCCTAGTGAATTACGCTTAACAATATAATCTATAGATCTTCTCCAAAACCAAAATGGAGACACTACAAAAACCTGAGACACTTTATAGGCTGAGACTAACCTCGTCTTCTTCAGGGGCCCACACAATAGAGGTGTGCACAGCAACTACGTCTAGCCAGGTAAGAGGAGATGGGCTGTGCAAGTCCACTCCAAACATGGGGAGGGAAGACAAGAAGCCTTCTAGCAGGACTGGCTTCAACACAGGGCTGCACTAGGAAGCACACACAGCTGCAACAGAGTGCAGCAGTCTCCAGAGGCAGATATATGAGCTTCTTTCTCTGGTGTGAGGGGTCAAGGCCCTCACACAAGTGCCATCCTTCCAGCCTGCAGGATGCCATCCTAGCTTGGGAGAAGCTGGGAACAGAAGCACATCTCATGTACTAGGTTGGGCAGGACTGAGGCAAAGGTGTGCATTTAAACCAGTTTACAGATGATGTAGAAATGGTGCTCTGGAGGTCCTCAGTGCCTTTGCAGACACTGTTTTGTCTTAGCTAGAGCTCTGAGTGTTTCTGGCATCCAGTCCACCAATATCCTCTTCTCTCCCCTCCTGTCCTGTCCATGGCATGCTCCTACTTCACTGTGGTCTGGAATTTAAAGATATACTTTAAGGTATAGTATCTGTCTTAAAGAAGAATATGGCAACTCTTCAGCTTTCTTAATCACATTTTTCACATATAAGAACTTGACCTCAGCTATGCATCAGGAGCTTTTGCTCCCTTTTGCAAGAAAGAAACTATTATTATGCAACAATAATTGTCATGGGTTTTTTAGATAATAATTTTAAGGACATAATAAAAAGCATAAAAATGGAGACTTATTTTCAAAAGAACCTGAAGTTTTCAAGGCATCTTTATTGATTGTTGCTGAGTAATCTGAGTCCTTCAAAAAATTTCAACACAATTCATTAGCCATCTGATAAAAAGCAATGCTGCAAAGCTCTCATAGCTCAAAAATCTCCATAGCAGTTAACAATGTGCACAGTGATACATGAGTTCTTGTCTGTGTGTGTGCTCTGAAAAGAGGCAACACTCAGTGAGGAGATCTCTTTACCCAAGCAATATTCTCTATTATCTAAGCAATATTCTCTAAAAATAACTCAGATTAGAGAGACAGCAGTAGCCTAGAAAACAAATTAGTAGAAATACTCCTTGGTTACACCTACAGCAGTAAATACTATGCCATAGAATGTTCCTGGGTACTAAGCCTTAGTGGTCTCTACTACTAAATCACTAGAATATGTTTTTGGGCTGTGATGACCATTGTGCTCCTTAACAATTTCCTGCCACAGTTCAGGGGTTAGTATACACTGGAGACTGTTTCTAATAGGCAGTCTGCCTACAGCCATGCTGGCTGTGCTTAGGAGAACATGAAAAGTGCGCGAAAACGTATTATACCTATATGCCATAACAGTTCTGGCATGTTTAATTTAGTAATGACTGTGTGTGTCAGTTATAGCAGATCCCAGAGGTTGATCCAAATACATTCAGAGCAAGCTATTAATAGATACTACATTCAGTGAAAGATGTTTTAATTTTTTGAAGTACATGTTTAACTTTGCACAGCTGGTGTGTCTAAATAGCTGCCATAAACGAAGACAGAAAATATGAACCATACTAAAGAAGCAAAATTTACCAAAAACTTGCTGCAAATTTAAAGTGCATTACACTGTGTTTCTGGACTCATCCAATGAAGGTTTATTTCCAAATGTAGTTAACACAGTGGGAAAACATCAGGGTAAAGATCTTTGTTAACAGAAAGGAGGTTCCTACAGCAGCAATCCTTTTATATTGTTGATGCCCAACCTGAGAAAAAAAGTGCATTGCATTTGTGTGGAATAAACCAACTACTGTAATACTGTAATTGCTACGAACCCAAGGTCACCACTTTCTGAGCACTGAGTGAAAATAACCGCTATAAAAACAGAGATTCAAGTAGTGTGCAACACACTGCTGCTACCAGATGTATACTGTCTGTATTGTTTTTACTTGTTTAGGATATAAAGGGAGTTCTGTTCTTCAGAAGAAAAGAGAATTGGCAACAGTCCACCAAATGTGCTTATGTGCTGCACCTCGGGGGGCCAGTCACTAACTTTATTTTGCTTTTGTTTTCTCTTTACATAAGGGTCTCCATATGCTTTACCAACATATCCATATGCCTTTCTTTGTGCCTCCAAATAAAAAATTGGGATTTTCTTTTTTTAACTAAAAAAGATTTTGTTAACATTTATCTGATGTGAAATGATAGCATGAAATGGAAATTAAAAAAAAAAATCTAACCAGTTTTATTTTCATCTCTGGAAGCCCACAAATGGGTAATCTTTTGCTACTGTTCTGAGTACTCAGAAGTCAGTTCTAAGAGCGTAGCACATGATCATGTGTCTTAGAGAATTTGCGACAGAGACTTCTAAACAGTGTCTCCTCAACACATACAGTTAAATTCCTCTTCCAAGAATATATAAACATTTTGAAAAAGCACGTGCATATGAAAAAAAAAAGGTATACAAATTTGCTTGAACGTCTGTCTTTATAAATAGCGGTTTTGCTAAAACTTTTAAAACAATGAACTTCAAGTTGCCAATAACTACTATTTAGTAGTTTATTACATTTAAGTGTACTTTTTTCCAGACCATGCATCTGCTATGCTTTTTTTTTTTTGCTTAGATTTGTCGACTACTACTAAATAAGAAGATGGAACTGAATAATCACAAGTAAATACTTTTCTCTCTTTACTACAGCCTCTTACTTAAGTACATCCAAGTGATACTAGTTTGGACACAGAGGAGAGCTGTCAAGTGTTTATCAAAATATACAAATAATGGGAGATTTTAGAATTTGAGATGGAAAATAAAGATGCGATACTTGGGAGACAGACCTTCTGGTATGGAATAACTCCTCATTGTGTAATTGGGGTTTCTATTTTACACATCTCTAAAGTCTGTTTTAATATATCCTGTTTTCTATCCTTTGTGTTCCTGTTTTTTTTTCTCTTACATTCCCTATATAGATATAGCTTTTAGCTATCTTATTACCCAGTGACACTTTATGAGTTCATATATACATTTTTTACATTATATGGAAAAAAAGGTTTTGCTTACTCATAGGTGGTGAATGACTGCAGCTGGTCATACATACACTTAACAGCACTAACTCTTGTAGACAGAGAAGTTAAAATACAAAGGGCTTTCCTCTTGCATGATAATAATATCTCATCTTTCTTATTGTAAAAGAGCCTTTATGTTACATATCTCTCTTACAGTCTGCCTGCATTTTGAATGTTTTCTTTTCCAAGGTTAAAACCCCTGCAAATTGCATTTACTTTGCAAAAAAGCGTACACAGAATGGGACTTACTATGACAGATAGATACTTATCTTATTCTGAACTTTCAGGCATTTCCTTATGAGTTTTTCCTTCCCATGTTGTCTTTTCCAAGATACATCTATGGAAAAGGATCCCACAAAAGAATTGCCACTGAGTAACAAGACTTTGTAAACTGAAAGCTGGATTATGCAATCAGGCAGCTACATGCAGATAAGAAAAGAACACGGGAGTTAACACTTAGAAATTTCACTCTGCAAGTTTTAAAGTAAAGAAATGACCAACACAAGGGAGCACCTACAAAACTACATTATTCTTGCAATGAAAACACACAGTATCTGCACAAATGCTTTAAGCTCCATTTCCCCTTAAAGCATAGTTGATGGATGCTGGCAAAGTATCTGCAACCATATAAAAATAAAAATACAACCAAACATGTTCATGTTCATATGTCAATACAGCTCCTGCCCAGTGATTTTTGCAGTTAACTGCCAATGACTCCCAGGAAGGCTGTGATTTCCATCACAGTGATGACACATTATCTCTCTTTCCTCCCTGTCTTAAAGGATGTTTTCTGTTAGCCCTGTCCCATTGTCCACCGACTCCTGTGAAAAAAACTAGCATGTTCTGGTCTCCATGAGCAAGTGCAATGGGAAATCTAACACTGCTTGTGCCATTACAGCATCAACAGGGTTATCTTGCCTCTTAGGATACCCTGCCTTAAGGGTCATGTTTGTGAAATAATGCAAACTTTTCTACTTCTTAGAGCAGCAAGCCATAAACATCCAAGACAGCCAGAGAGAACTGCAGCACATTTCACTACAAGAGCTCAGAAACAAGCGATACTCCGCAATAACAGGAGGAATTAAAAGCCTGTGAGAAAGCCCTTAGTGTAGAAGAGAGTGTATTTTACATTCAGTCACCATGTTAATCAGATGGTAACATAAAATGAAGTTAAAATAAACGTGTTCCATAAAGCTCAAGGCTAGGAGAAGAACCACAAAATACACAGAGTGGCAGATCAATTTTTTCTTATGCAGTGACTCTGGTTAAGATCAGCTGGGCCTGGCTTTCCATATATTCCTATGTTGGCAACAACTTCATAATATCTGTAAGTGCTATCTGACTGCTAACTGGTTTGTGAAGGATTTATTTCTTAGGTGTTTTTAAAATAACCTGCACAGTTAGCCTGCAACAGAACAATTTTTGTCACAGACTTCATATCCTGCAAGCAAGCAGAAAAAAATTTATTTTGAGAAATCAAGAGAAAACGAACACTTCATAATTTTTAAATATTCCTCTGACATTGGCAAGAAGAAATAGTCCCTCAAACTTCAGAGAAGCTAAGAAGTGAGATACATAGTGGTGAAAGGGACATCTTTTCCATAGGTACTGCCTCATAATTAGATGCTTGCCCAAAGACAACCCTTCTGAAGACATTTGGTTAGAAAACTCTCATGACAAGGGCAAGCTGTGGCTTTGAATCCCAGTAGTCTATTAGGATGCTTCCAAAAAATTCTCCTTAAGCCTTTATTCCCCACACTCAAACAAAAAACAAAATCCCCTAAAAAATTCATCTACCAGTAACAAGAAAAAATAACTTTTCAAATTACTATGCTGCTGGGATTTGCATCAGTTCTATGTGCTTGGTTAGCCCTTTGCTCCTCAGACAAGGGTGGTTCTGGCTGCACGTGGAAGAAAACTGAAGTATTTTAAACTTGACATGAGGTACTAAAATTATTTTACTTGACTTTGAGTCAGACTTTCAGCCAGAGAGGCTACATTTCAGAGGAATACAGCTTCTCTGTATCTCACTGACTTCTGAGACCTGAAATGAACTTTTTCCTGTCAGTAAAATTATTGTGACTTTGCTTCAAGGAGTTTTTAACCCAGTTCATGGTGAAATGAATTTCCTTTCTCTAAACTACTCCCATGTTTTTCACAGTGTACACAGTTCTGCTCTGCACTGTCAACAAACTTCACACGGTAGAAAATTTGTGTTGTGTCTTTGTCCTGTTGCCTGGAAAACTGAAGGGAAAGATGTTGAACTTCCAATTATATTTTTCAATGCCCACTAACAAAGTACTTGGATGTCATACAATACTGCCACAACAGTAACCACACCTTTCCCTATAATACCTTCTTTCTGCTTTTCTGCTTCTTTGTGCAAGATGATAAATCAACTGATTTTCACCACCATTTATACTGACAACCTCAGAGTTAATTATCACTTTGCTCTTTCCTCTACCCCACAGCTGAGATGCTCCAATTCTACTGCTACTTCATTCTTAGCCTCTCCAAGATCCTGCTTGTGCTTCCTATAGAAAAGTCTATTACTCAGACCCTGATTAACCCTTAAGAACAGATAAGTCTTGTCCCTTGATTTGTCAAAAGACTCCCCTCATTCATGCAAAACACAGCTGGAATAGCCATCATCCTCACCTGTCGATTTGATCATGTCAAGTCACTCCCTCTTTGAAGCCTTCCATTTCTATCACATCAAATTTGAGCTTCTTGTCATCACATTCAAAGCTTTAAATTGCCTGTCATTGTCCCCCTGTTCCCTTGACCAGTTTTCCTTATGCTCTGAGTTCCCTAGAGCAAAGAACGTCTTCCTCAAACACTTGTAAAATCATTAGTTGTATGACAGAGGTTATTACCACAAATAAATCACAAACAATAAAAGACCCCACCAAACCTCATTTTTTATTTCACTGTTAACTTTGCAAGCTAATTCCTACAGCTTAGACACCACTGAGATAAATTGCACTTTCCAGATGGCATCGGAAAAATTTCTAAATTATTGGCCTCAATAACTCTTTTCCCAGAGTACCAGACAAAATTGCAGCACAGAGAAACCGAGCAATGTGTAGAATGTACAGAAATGTTTTAAATAACAAAACTGAGGACAAAAGAACCAACACAAATTCTCCTCAAAGGAGGCTTACACAACAGCAAACAATGCTCTTTTGCTTCTAAATAAAATCCTATGACGAGTTTTATGACTCTCTATGCACATTATATCACACCACAAACGAATTGCTTCCCCATGTCACTCTGCAGAGTAGCCCTCTTTCTCAGGTGTGCCAGACTCACAAGAAAATTTCACATCTGCTTTCACTGCTTCATAAGATTATTCTGCATAGTAATATAGCTACTTTATGTGCTTTTTCATCTACTTTAATATAAAACTCATATTTAAGTAGTACACTTGTGTGGTGCTTGACTGACTGCAAGGAAAGACTTCAAAACTGGAAAAGCTGTGACCCTTGTTGCTGCATCTTCATTATTTTTCATTTCCAGTTTTCCAACACCTTGCTGCGGATATTAGGCAAAACCCCTATTTTATAGAAGGGCTTTCTCTGGACAACAAGATTCTTTAACATTACATACTGAAAAAATAAGAGACAATTGCGCATCATCATCCAACTCTTCTCCAAGGGTACGTCATTCTTGATTTGAGACAAGCTGAAAGGTCCCGTATCTGCTCTGAAGCACATCCCTCTTTAAGTATATTGCAGCTTTCTGTGTGTTAATTAAGACAAGCTAGATTTCCACTTGAGCTAACTTCAATATGTCAACATCTGTAGCAGATTTAAACCCTTTTCCTGTAGCTGCCTCTACATCAAATGCATGCTATATTTTGATCAATTCCCTGCTTGCTCAAGACAGATTTAAACACCCGTGACAGCTCAGCACAAAAGGACGACTCAAGCTTCTAAGAATTCCAGGAAGTGCCACTGGGAAACATCCTTAGGCAACCACACTGCCCTACAGCCTTCACATATCCTCTGAGACAGCAGAAGTACCTGTTGCTCTTACCACTACTCCCTCCTCTCCTTTTATTACTTAACCATTTCAGTCACACACCGAAATTACCCTACAATATTTATAGTTCATTAAAAAAAAAAAAAAAAAAAATCAGTATCTGTTAAGTTCATGCAAATATTTTTGGCGCGGCTTGTGGATTCAAATAGGAAAACATGCAATAAAACTCATTATGCTTTTTTTTCTGCAGGAGCTATATTTCCGCAATCCTGCCACAAGTTCACAAAAACTATAAAAAACCCATGATTGTCGCTGTCGCACCGAGGACAGGTAGAGAAACGACACAGAGTCTAGGCTCAGGGATAAATGGAAGCGATTTAAAAACTTTTCTTAAAGCTTTTATATGTTAGTTTGCAAAAGTGTGTTAAATGGCATAAGGTAATTGGTCCTTTGGCCATCCACCCCTTGAGGGGATTGGCCAAATTCTAAGACACCCATTTCTAAATATTTTTCTAGTTAGAACCATAACAATACTGCAAAAACAACTCGCAGGTGCAAGAAGGTTACAAAACTGTAACATTGTTTTAAATAATTTGCATGGGAAAGACAGAGCTCTCACAAAATGCTGCAGAGGGGTGAAGAAATTCCCTGCTAAAGCTTTTTTAGTATCCATACATGATGACAGAAAAATCTGGTGGATGCATCTGATGCCCAGCTTTCTGCTACTACTGTCTTCTGTGCACCTTCGTTTACTGATCTTGACTTTATTGATCTTGACTCCTCTGGTTGTAGTTCTAGGACATTACGAGTGAAGCAGATCTTAAGTACACTGCTACTGCAGAAGGAGCTCCCAGTGTTGCCAACTCTACTGCCATTCCCCTGCTTTGATCCCAGGCGCTTCATCTACCCCTCATCTTCCTTTGCACCACATCAAGTACTTGTCTAATTTTACACTGGGTAGACTTATTCCTCAGAAACAGAGCCTGAGCAGAGGAGCTAAAGAACTTCCTGCTGAATTAGCAACCTAAACAAATTAAATGAAAAGTTAGCAGGAGCCAAAGCTATGACAAAGGAGATGAGCAGAACTGTGTGGTTTAGCAGCAGACAGGAGGAGCAAGGGAGGACTCATCTCTACACCTCTCAATGAGCTCAGCTGTAAGACAATTGCACCTCCAGCCTGTGGCTCTACAGCAGGCTAAGCAAAACAGCTACTGGTGACTTGGACCTGTGTTTCACTGGCTTGGTGTGGTGAAATGCAGGTTTGGTGAATACAAGAACTGTCAAACGTGAGTGGGACATGTGCAGCAAAGAAAGGGGCAGAATGTGACTATGCAGCCAGCACTGAGACCAACTTAAATTCCTGTTATATGCTTGCAAGAGCTTCAGTTATTTTTCTGAGATGATACAATTCATATGATGCATTCATATGATACAACTTCAAACTCAGTAAGGCCATTAAGTGCAATCACACTGGAAAAATAATAAAACAGATAAAATAAGATGTCAAATTGAACATGTCACTTTATGATGTTTGCTGAACTAGCCACATTCCTAGTAAGTGACAGCATCAGATGCATCACAGATTTGGCTTAGAAAATACCTCAGTATATTTAACAGATCTCATACAGATATTCAAAACGACAGAGTCCAGCATGAAGTGCTTTCATTTTGGAAGATCTATGAGCATCAGGAAGAGAGCTATAAATCCTTTATTTTTTGCTTCCAGACTATTTTTACTAAGACAGATAATAGAGATGCATCAATTCAAATACACTACACTAATGTAGCAACGCGTGGGACCTTGTTTAGAAAACTGATGCTCTTTCTGCGACAATTTGTAACCCTTCTTAAGGCTCTTCAAAGCTTAAATAAAATCTGACAGTTTTCTTCCTACCATATGTAGAGGTAATGAATCTATCAAGTCTCTTGAGGCAGCCAGCAATTATCTCTGACATTAGATACAACACACTTGCATTTACCCACACAAACATAGTTTTAACTACGGGCAAGAATAATTAAAACTTTCGAAGCTACTATGAAGTAAGGACAGAACAGCTGGTGAAATGAAAAAGCACTGCAAATAGATTTAAAAACTGCAATGTGCTGATTTTCTCCTGATTGCAGTTGTGGCAGTTAAGGGTATCCATCAAAAGATGTTCAGTGAAGCATTCTGGCCCACTCCACCACCGAGCAGTTCGTGCACCTGCAGACTCACTTAGCTCTTAACAGATTCAATTCTCTCTAGGTCTGGGGCACACCTTCTCTGAATATTTTGGTACCGCTTTGAACTCACTCTTCCTCAGTCCTTACTCTGTCTGCAGGTTCCCCTTGTTCCTAGTTTTACCAATTCTGGCTAAAGAGGGGAAATATTTAATCCCCTCTGTACTCTACAGGGTTTGGAAATTCTAATTCAAACCATAATAATAAAGGTACTGGGATTGCCTACTCTTGTCTAATCTCAGCTTCCAGAATCTGAAAATTTCTGGTATTCTAGGGCAGGCAGAATGTCTTGTTTTCTTGTCCTTCAGACATCTTTGCACAGGGATGGTTAACAAGCCCTCGAATGCACTGCCTCTCTCTGCCATGCAGAAAGGTTGAGAAGTGTCAGATATTATTAGTTATTCAGTGATGCTTTCTCAGAAAATTCACTGTCCCTGCTAACTGGGCCAACTTCGAGACACAGTCCAAATTCAGAATCACCTTGCAATGGCTCTCAGGGACAAGCTGTCAAATGTTCCGCTCAGCGGGTAATACGTCTGCAGTACAGTCCTGGGCAAGGTTACATTTGTTCCTGCTGTAATACGAGATGGAGATCCTAAAGTAAGACAGTGACAGTTTGACAGAGATATATCTTACTGTCATCCTTGAAAATTGGTAGTTTCAGGCCTGTGTAAGTTTTAACTACACAGTGATTTCTGCCATGCAACCCAGTGAGAAGCTTCCCATCTTTTCCTTTTCATCTTCACCTGCCAAGTCCTCAAGTCTACATCACAGGAGAAACTTGGGCCTGCTTTCTCCTCTTTCCTCTCAGAGCAGATATTTACTACAGATAAGCAGCCATTTGTTTCCAGATGACTGCATACACTAGCCAGACCTGCTTCGTGAGTAGCTTATAAGCTGTGTGTACAGGTCAGCATTGCATTTTGCATTGCAAAAATACATACATTGTGTGTATTGCTCATCTACCTGGGAGCAAATCAAAAGCTACAGAAAACCTGCAGCTGTTGATGTGCCCAGTCCTGCTCACATCACCTCCAGTGTGCTTCAGCACAAGTACAAGCTGAGCACTAGACCTCTCCCACAGTAGTGCTCGGTCCTGCAGTGAAGGGATGTGTGCATATAGGACAATAAATTCCATTTTTACTGTAGTGCTCTCATCTCCATATGGAAACCCTGTGCCTTTGAATATACAGGGACAGTTGTATAGGACTGATACAGATCAGAAACTTTGCAGAGGCTGGAGAGAGTGGAGGTAGGGTTAAAGAAAAGGAGAAAAAAACCCCAAAACCCAAATTCCACAGTGACTACTTGCATGAGACAGCACGTCTACACTACAGCAGAGAAACAGAGCTCTATTTTAAATTACTTTAATTTCCTTCACCCACTCCCTGTAAGTCATGAGTGCTGGAGACCCCTGAAGTCAGAGTTTCCTGGCACTGAAGATCAGGCCTGCTTGGGCTATGCTCACTTTGGAAAATCCCTGTTGTCAGCACACGGGAATTTTTCAGGCTTGTTTGAAAAAAGTTGCTTTTAGTCTCAGCCCTACGAGACAGAAGCCTCCCCCACTGTTCCACAGTTAGAATTATAAACCCACTATACGTTTGAAATAGATACATATAATCTTACTAAGCCTTCAAAATGTCTATGGTTAAAATTTATTTTGATCACCTCTACAGCTTTCTATTGTTAGAGAATGATGAAAATTAACAGATTTGATGTATACTGTGAAGGTGCATGTTAACTTTTGTGCCTGACACAGCAACTGGAGGGAGAAGCAGAACAGTAATTAACGAACTATCTGGATGTTGTGGCAGTGTTAATTAGATACTGCAAAAGCTGATTTAGCTCCACAACAATTTTCACTGAGGTAGTCATTTCAAGCACTTCTTAAAGGGGTCTTTCTGTCAATCATACAAAAAGATTCCTGTTTTGCTTCTTTTTTTTTCTCTAAATTGTCATAACATACTTAAAAACTTGGCACACAAAAGAATGAAGATCAGACTATGCCTCCTCTCATTTTCTCTGCAGTCAAAACAAACTCAATGCTTGAAAAGTCAGGCCTATATGACTTGTGCAGAATGTGTCCCAGTGTAGCCATATTTAATTAGAGAATGATTTAACACTCTAGGACAAAGCAAAAGTTCAGTCACTGCTTTCACTCTATTCCTCAGAGCCAATACAGGTAAAAAAAAAAAAAAAATTTAAGAAATCTACATATTTTCCACTAGTAGAGAAAAGGAAACAGATCTAAGAAAGCAAGACAGATTTCTGCAGGAGAATAAAATTGTCAAGCTTCTAGTTCTTATGTACCAAGCATGCAAGATATTTCATGTCCACAAATTGTTGCACTTGTAGCTGGCATTTTAGAATGAATTAGGTGGGTGGATGGTTAAATGACAACAAGTACTGTATATCTTTAGCCCTCAAGGAAGAGAGTACTTCAGATCTCCTTAACATGTCTTTTTTTCCTCCTTCTTCTAGGTAATAAATTTTTCCAGGAAAAGGTCAGGCCAGTGTGACAGAAAATCATTCTGATCTGAAGGCTGTTAGGAGTCATGAAAGTAACGTATCCTGCTATATTCAGCCAAGCTGGATTTGTGCAGAAACCTGCACAATGCAAAAACACAGAAGGATGCGTGTTGGAGGGGAAATAAAAAAATTAAAAAAAAAAACAAACAAAAAAACAACAAACCAAGAAAACCCAAACACCAAAACCAAACAAACAATTAAAAAAAAAAAAAAGAAAAAAAAGAAAGAAACAAAGAAAGAAACAAAGAAAAGAAAGGAACAAAACCCCTGCAAAGAAAGTTTTACCAAAAACACAACCAGCAAAGGAAGGAAAGAGACAATGGTAGTTGTTTCTGAATACAAAGACTCCTACATCTATTCTAGCAGAACTTTCTACCATTTTTCCACATAAAAATAGCCACTTCTTTAGATCATTTTAGAACAAGTTTGGATAAATGCATTTTTGAATGACCATAAACCTTTCAAAAAGCATGGGGGCCCAACTGTGAGGTGAGTTGCATCTCTTTCCTTAAAATGTGTTGACCAGAAGAGGGGAGCTAATGCAGAGGGAAGATAAACAGTGGCAGGTTTAAAGCTCATATTAATGCAGTGATCTAGCTCCAAGACACGTACAATAAAGCTTCTTCGAAGACTTATTTCATTGCATTCTTTACCAAACAAGGAAATCTCCTCTAATCTGCAAGTAAAGGAAATGACAAGTGCGAACAAAAAAATGAACTGGTTACAGACTATTCAACCTTAGATTATATTATTCTGAACTGTTAATTAAACTCTTTTTATAGCTCTCTCCTGAGTCTGCCTGGGGCTATACCTTTAAATTACCTTTTAATGGGAAATTGATGTGAACAGCATGCAGCCACAAGACCAGGGAAATGTGTCCCCATTCTTAGGATGTCTGCTGTGCACATCAATGGACATGAGGGGTTCATGTAGAACTGCTACCTCTATTCTTGTCTGAGTGAGGAGACAGCCAATTAATTGGCTGTCAGGAAATGCATACAGCACTGTAACACTTGGATGGAAAATGAGAAAGAGCATACAAATCAGAGAAAAGAATACAAGATAAGCAGGTCAACTATCATAAAAAGTGTGAAAAGGAAAAATAGCTCCTGGAAACAGATGAACACAACAGTGGCTCAAACTTCCAATTCCCTGTATTTATACTGATGTAAGCTTGGCAAAAATGTTTATACAATGACATAAACCACACTGTGATATATTCTGGACTATTTCCAAAAACTTGATTTACACTTAGAAGATAACCCCTGGTAGCACATATCAGATGAATGGTGTAAATGAGATTATTGATATGATAAACTGTTACAAAAGAAAACTGAGAGAAAAAGCAATGGCTTTATGTTATAGTTTTAAGTTAGGAATGTAGGGTAACACTAAAGGGGTTATGGGGTTTTGTTTCATTATTATGTCTGTCTTGTTTTGCATAAAATAAAGGTCTGATACAGCCCATAGCTTTAGCATCTTAAAGCTCTTGTCAAACACCGCATTTTCTGCTAGCTCTAGCCTGAGAAAATCCAGGCAAAATACAATGATATAAAATGCAAGGTACGAATTTATAACCAAAAAAAGGCAAACTGAGTCAAATAGGTCATAAATAGAATGAAACAAAATCAACCTAAATTCTGCCCTCATGTTCCATCATAGAAATATCAGCTTTCATGCAGTGTACAAATGTATTCAGGGGAAGTCTAACTTGGAATAACAGGACTGGCAGAAAACATTTAGAATTCTACAATCTAAAGAAAGATTATTTTGTTCCAAAATGGTCACTGTTTTGGAACAAAAGAAAAACTACATGAAGAAAATCACTATATGACACATAAATGGTCAAGGTCTTGATTGAACTTCAGCAGTGATATAAATCAGAATAGCTATGATGGGACCTGAATTCATGACAGAATTACAGGTGAGGTCAGTGCCCCACTGCTCAGACATCCCTGGGACCAGGTAAGTGAAAATATAATAGCTCCAAGGAACAATTACGGAAACAGTAATTTTTAAGATATGTATTTAGCTACATTAAATTATTCTATCTTTACCTGATAAACTACTATATAGTACAAAAACCAAAAGCCAGTGCATTTTTCCAGAGTTTCAGGACAGACTTTACCTTTTACTAATAAAACTGAAACCATAAACTTAAAAATCTTGTTAAAGTTTGAATCACATAGAAGTTGACATTTAGACAGAAATATCAAGAATAACTGCATCAGTGCAACATCATGCTGTGCACTTCTGTTCTTAGTAATTTCTAAAAAATCATCACAATTTTAAATAAGAAGCAAGAAGCTAATCACATTCAGCAGAGCAGAAACAGGCCTAAGATCACAAGCCTGAGCATCTTGGTTCTGCAACAGCAATTACTATAAAACAACATTAAGGATATATTACAATGTCTACTTCATTGAATATTTCTTAAATAGCACCCAAATCTTTGGTTTGAATACACAAGGGCTGATCATGAGACTAGAAAAGCAGATAATCCAGCATTTCATAACCAAAATCTTATCCTTCTGTTTTCTTCCTTAAGCAGAGCCAGCAGAAGAGGGAGTAATGATTTGCTATGCCAACAGGTTATCAGCTAATTGGTATAGTCTTATTAGGCAGAAGCAGCAAGGAGGGAACAAGAAGGAATGGGTCACATCCTGCTGACTCAACACAGCTCGAAAAAACCCCTTATATTTGAAGCAGGAAGGCAAATAATCAGGATAGATAAATTCCTTCCCATTTCCTCAAAGAAAAGGAATGTTATATTTGCATGCAAATGGAATCCTCATGAATGATCATTTCCATAGTGTATTTCAGGATGTTGACATGTTACCTGATCTTTAAAATTCCTGAATATGACTCTCTTGAACCATATTTGTCTCTACTGACATTATAATGCAATGGCCAAGAAACAGCATTTCTCTTGAAAGAACCTCAGCAAAGATAATCATGTAGCACATAATAAAAAGTTAGGGGCTGATTTCCCCTCCTAAGAAAGATATGTTCTTCTTGAGAAGGTCATTGACCACACAAAAGATCACAATGAACCATGGGCAATTGGCTAAGGTTTTAGCCTACCTAGTAATTTTGAAGCAGGTAAGTGGAACGTTTTACCACACAAAATCTACAATGCACAGCTGGAAACAAAAAAGTACACAGCATTTAGACTTCCAAGTGGTTATAGGTACAAAGAGGCATCAAATAGGATGTAAACATACCTTGTCACAATTTAAGAGAAGTATTTTAAAATGGTTCCTTTTCATGGAGGGGTTATTCAGAGTGGAGTCTAACTCTTAAAACAATATGATTTTGCTGATTAACTGCCATGCCCACTCCTGCTGATAAAATGCCACCACAAGGAGAAAAATCTTTACAGTAGACAAACAGCTTTGCCAGTGGCAACAGCGAGAAAGTAACTTTTAATAGTCAATTGCTTACAATTGCAACAAATTGCTGAATTATACATATTTTTTTAAGCTCAGCTCTAGTATCAGAGTACTTTAAAATGTAATCAAGCATAGTTAATTACTGTCAATTACTTTTTCTTACACTGTGTATAGGTGGCACATGTTGAAAAAAACAATTGCTAAAACACATTCTCACTCCTCTCCCTGGGAAAGATGAAGAAGATTCAAGGATCCTGGAAGGAAAAGAGGCTGCTGCTGGCTACTGTTTCAAATTGTACTGTGTCACTCTTCCATTCAGCTGTATAAATGCAAGATACAGAATGAAAAATATTACTGATATTCCCAGTGCACCAAAGTAGAACACACAATTTACTTGTGTACATTTTTCTTGAGTTTGAATGCTGATTCCACAGAGCCTTCACAATAAATTTTCCATTTGTTTTCCTTATGGAAAGATTGAAGGAAGGAAAAGGAGGGAGAAGAGATGCACAGACTACCTACAAAGATAACAGAAAACCCTTCAAACTAAAAGCTCACCATTTCAGGCAGCTTTTAGTCAAGATAAATACAAAGCACAATATTCACTCATCATCACACTTATGAAATATTTCTTAAAGAAATCCTACCTATTCTCTTCCCTCAAATCCTCTTAAAATCCTCTGCTGTCACATCTACAAGAGCTTGATAATAGTGTAGGCAATGCATTATTGCAGAACTATTCATAACCTTGGATTTTACAGTTTAGTATCAAATGTTGTGAGGAATACATCTTGATTCATAAATATTTTTCCATACATATTGTATCATACATATTACACTACACATACTATTTCTAACAGAATTTATTTTTAAGCATGATTTACAGAGACACACAACTGTAGAATGCATATTTTTAAAGACAACATTTAAAAACTTTAGAACTCACAGTGTTGAAAGGCTGCCCTCAGAAAGGACTGTGTCAGGATGAAAGCAGCTACAGCCTAACAAGCAAGGAGTGTATGCATCCTCAGGCACCCCGCATGGCACAAATATACTCCGTTCTTCCCTCCCCTCCTCCCAGGTGCCAGCATAGATGCTCATAGTTACAGTCTCCTACTAAACAATGTGTTTGGACGTCTTGACAGTTCAAGTATTTCTTCTTTTTATACAGTGATGTCATAGACTGGTTTAGAACACTTCCAACTTTAGTCTGATATCTTCAATGGCCATATTAAAAATACCAGCTAACAAAAATATCAAGAAGAGAAAAATAACTTGAATTTGCGATTAGTGTCCAGGGACTTTTTGAATCCCTCATGGTTCAATGAACCCTCATTTGGTTCAGAAATGCTCACAAGTACCACTGTTTTTGCAGGTGATATTCAATTTAAGTAACAGTTTACTGACTTGATAGGCTATAAAAATCTTTAATTAAAAGAATATATTTAGATTCACTTTATTTATCCTAATTATTATTATTATTATCTGACTCTTTCTGCTACACACAAGGGGAAAGATGCAGGAGGCATGCAATACTAAAGGGTTTACCTTCACTCCACATTACCCATTTCAAGATTGGTATCTGAGGGGCTTCAGTAACTGCATAATAAAACATGGTAGAAAACCAACAAAGCTACTGCCATTACAAGAAAATGGTCTTAGGCACTAGAGGGAGCATCTGCCTTTACAGTCACTAAACAAATGTTTCCATGTCCCTATAACATATTCCGTATTATGCGCGAAAATCATTTTGCATGCTGTGTATAAGGTACAAGTCCTACTTCTCCTATGAAAAACCAACAAATAAAAGAAATACCAATATTACAAAACTATCACTTTCAATAAATGTGCCTTCTTATCTATTTAATTTATTCAACCATACTTTTAAATTGTTTTCTTAAATTTCAAGTAAACTTTTTTTGCACAACTATCTAAATAGCCTAACAGTGTTAGAATAACATGGCTTGCACTGTTCAGGAAGTGAAAGCAATGATGTTTTATTTTAAGGACACAGCTTCAGACTTGTGCAGACATCCACGTCTTGGCTAGCTGCCTAGAGTCACCATGAGAGAAGGGCATTTCTGGGCTGTTATTCACCTGACCAGCTCTAGGCATCTGTCAGAGGATTAATGTGCGAATCCTACTCCCCAAGTACCACTTCTGTGAACTGCAAAAGTAGCTGAATCCACATGTGGATGTGTACATCACAGGTAATTATCTCACAGGATCCCCACCCAAAAACATAAATAGAACACACTAAGAAAAAATACACATAGCAACACTAGTGATTGTAAACTGGAGGGGATTGTACAGTGGATCACAGTGGCCGGTTACCTGGAGTGTACTGGCACCATAAACTTATTGTGTGTTTTCTAGTACTGTAAAACTCTTCATTCTTGCTACACGTGACAGATTCAGTCAGGAAAGTGAAGATACAAAGAGCAGAAATCCCTCATTGCAGCCTGTAAGTAATGACAACTTGAACACCTACCAAGTTTGCATACAGAACCATTTGAAATACTAATACATTTTCGTCCCCTTAGAGTGATGGGAAACAGAAACTATCTGCAACCTGTGGTTCTCTTTAATGCCTCAGCCTTGCTATGAATTCCCTTGTTCACTTCAAGATAGCCCCCCAGCTCTCTGCCTGTCTGGGTGCTGCTAACTGAAACACTGCTAAGAATCACAGCTTCCTTTACCATGGCAGTTTAGTAGCCATGGTTTTAATCTCAGGCATTATGCTTCCAGAGTTTGTGCCAAGCCTTGAACCAGGAAATTCTATTTTCAAATGCATCAAATTGGTACTGCTGCAGTCAAGGATATTAAATTATATTATTTTAGCTTGTTGTGAGGTTTCTTATTCTTCTCTACAATGATCAGCCATGTAAGACAGGGTTTAAATTTTGGGAAGAAATATTATCTACACTTATGTCCTCTAAACAAAGTACAGTGACTGTGGTTCTCCAGATTTTTTATTAGAAAGCCCCTTTCTTCTTCCCCTTGGCACAAAGGTCCTTGCTCATTGCGAAGGACAATTCATCACAAAGGCAAAATTGCCACAGTTTTTTCAGTTAATCTTCCAAATCTACAAAGCAAAGTGATCTCCAAATAGGACTTTTACTGAAAGAAGGTAGGATACCAACAGCCTCCAAAATCTGCAAAGAATGTTCAAAGCCAGAAGATCTCACAAACCCACTAGTTTGACTCTAATAAAGTTGAATATAAATTATTGTACCAAAAAGATCTGAGCACCTGTAAATTTCAGATCTCTTTGAAAACACTTCTCTTTGCATTTCAAACGTTGTTGAGGTACTGTAGCAAAGCCTCCAGAAAACTAACATAAGCATTTATCTTTCAAGCAATAATAAAAAGAATATAGAAAAATCACAAAAATAAAACTTAAAAGGTAAAATGTTGACGATACAGCCAATATACAGGGTTTCAGAATATAAATACATGTATTTGGTACTGCAGTAATAAGGCAGCTGGAAATTCCCTCAGCATTGAGGTTGGTTAGTCACAAAGACTGTCTGAACTGCAGGGTACCTGAACTGAGCATGTAGGGGTGCAGGGAAAAATAAATAAATAAAAAAAAGGACAACAAAACTAGAAGGAATTACTGTATGGTCTAGACTTGTCCCAACATGAAGCTGGGGCATTACAAGACTAATAATTTAAAGATAAGCAGAGGTGAAGAAATAGGCTTTCATGTTTTCCACCTTCTCCATTCACTCAGTGTGAGCTTCCGCACAAAAAACCAAAATGCCCAGTTCCCTTATGTTAGGTACACAATATATTCCTCCCGGTGCAAGAGAACAACCTGTTTTTAAAACGTTATGTGAACTAAGATTCACTTGCCAGAAAATGTGTATTTTGAGCAACTCAGACCCACAGAAATTGAAATCTTTGATTCCTGGGTATGTGGGAGACATACTGTTGGGCCCCTGTGAGCCTTAAGGCAGAGGTGATAACACAAGGATGAAACAACTGTGGAATCAGATAACCTCGTTCTTTTTCCTTGTGAAACAAAGTTACAGAGATCAGTAACACTATACTATGGAGGCAGAACATTTTAAGTCTGGGAAATTACTCCTTCCCATTAGTATCTGGTTTTAAAAAGCAGGCACAACTCCTTCAGAAACAACTTCCTAAAGACTTGAATATTTTGTTCTCTAAAATATCTGAATCTTGAAAAAGCAGCTAAAAAGACATGTATGAAAAGTGATTGGTTCTGATCCACAAGCTTAATTCTGTTTAATTGGGACCACAAACATTAACAGCTATATCCCGTGTTGGGTGAACTAAAAAATACAACAGACCACACTCTGTCTAGGACAATGAAGAAGCAAAAGTCATGTTTATGTGTCCAAGATGTATTAAACAATTTAAAGGATGCTTAGTAACTCACATCAGCTCCTTCCCCTAGTCACCCAGACAGTTTCAGCCCCCAAAAGAGCCACAGCAATGTTTGTTTGGTCCACAGGCTTTCTCCCAATGCCTTGAACATCATGTTGTGAGAGGGAAGGCTACAGATTACATACATCACTTCTCTCCTACTCCATTCCTTGTGCTTTGTGGAGTAAGGGGGGAAAAAAAAAAACTTTGTAGAAATTGAATTCTTTCCATGTTTCGAAAACAAACCTTCAGCTATACTGGCAAGCTCTAATTTTTTATTTTTTATTTATTTTTTTTTTACATTTAACAGTAAAATCTGCTAAGGCTGTATTCTCTTCAGAAGACGGCTACAGATAGTTACATTTTTGTAAGCTCTGAAAATACATAGTAGAGCCCGCTGAACCATTTTCTTTACAAACTGTAGAACAGCTGTTGTATAAGTTGCAGTATCAGAAGCAATCCATAAATACGTATTACTACTTTATAAATATGTATTGTGTTACAGATGAAGAAAACAACTGAATAGAACACCTCATAATTGGTACGGTCCATTATTTAAAAAGGAAAAAAACCCCACATAATTCCGCAGGGAATTACTTTATGTGTAAGTGTGGAAAGATAGTACAGCAAAATAGTTTCTAGCTCTTTGTACTTGAACATAGCATTTGTGGGTTTCAGGGTGGTTTTTTTGTTGGGTTGGGTTTTCATCTATCTACTTATTTATTTATGTCTGCATTATTTTTTCTTTTTTTGAAGTTCTCTTTAGTTTAAACTGAGGCAAAAGGAGTGCAGAATGAGCCGCTTGGGTTGCTGGGAGAAGAACGGTAGATAAGGCAGCGATGCATTCATCCTCACGGCTACAGTGCTCACACAGGTCCACAGCACCTCGCACCTCGATTATTGCATTATTTTTCTTTCTAAGGCTGGCAAATGCAATAGTGCTCAGCTGTGATCACTTACTGAAGCTATTGCTTTGAGTATGCCACCCACATATTGCATCTCACATTTTCTATTACACTGAAAGAAGTGGAGGAACATGACTGTAATTTTATGCAAGTTCTTCCTATCAAGCAAGCTAATCAGCTATTTGAAGTCTGGCTGTATACTTTGAAATTCATAAATCCATGAAAAAAAATTAGTTGGTTGAACTTCCTTTAGAAAAATACGTGTTTTTTCAAATTTTTTTTTTTCATCTAAAATGTTCCCAATTTAAGAAGGTATCTACAGATCAGCCAGGAGCAGCACACTCCTCAAACACTGGGCAGAGTCACTGGTGAAAGAATCCCCAGCTGTTCAGCACTGAGCTGACAGGAGCTGTTGGAAGAGTCACACACTGGTCCATTAGTTTAGGCTATGGAATCCTGGATGTTAAGTGAAAACACCAGCAACCTGAATCAACAGGGAGGAAGAAAAGACCTGAAGCCCAAGACTCGCCATCTAGAAAAATTAATTTACTGACACTTTGCTTTAGTGGAGAATTAGAAGGCAGAATAACAGATTGCGTATAACTTTTAAAGTAAAATTCAACAGTGATAATATCAGTAAATGGCAATTATTTCTTATTTTAAAAATAGAGAGAATAAACAAGACTATAATGAAAGAAGGGTGCTCATTACTGGGAATATCACCTGTACCTCAGTTCACCTATTAAGACATTATCCAACTGTGTATTTTTCTATGCAAAATGGTGCCTTACAGACATTGAAGATCTCTAAGTAATTATTACCACGTGTTGCAGGCTGCTTTGCCAGAGGTGAAAGAAAGACTAAGAATCATCATATAAGCATGGCATATAGATGGGGATTTAATTCAAATCACCTCCATGCCCAAGGACACGGCCTTCAGACTCCTTACCCTGTGTCTGATGTCATTTATAAAGGTCATCATACCTCCATTCCCAGGGTTAAGCCTGAAGAATCTCCAACCCACAAGGCAAGTTTTGAGCAAATGTGGTGCTGCAACCTGGAGAATCCAGCTCAAAGTGAGCTATTTTACTCCAGAAAGAAAACTGTAAAAAAAGGCAATAACTTCAATTGCAGGAGAAACTTGTGAGTTGTTCTAACATCCTCATGCATATTCCATCCATGTAGCTTTACAAATGAAAAGTGAAATTTCAGACACAGAAGAGGTCTCCAATACTTCATAACATCTATCATTCTTTCATTATTTTTGCACACAAAATTACTCCAGACTAGGGTGCTCTTTAGAAAAGCATGAAAAACACCAGGTCGGCTACAGAGAAGGGTCATCACCAAGAATATTACAAAAAGTGACACTGTCACAGACTGTGACCATCTCTTCCATGTAGAGCACAACAGGAGTATAAAGGAAGCAGGCAGTCAGGGTTAGAACCCCGTCTTTCTATGGAACCACCTATTCTCTTGTGTCAGAGGAAGGTTTGGGCTGTACATCTTCAATTTTCAGGAAAAAACCAGCAATGCCATCTCAATATAACATATCACTACTGTTTAATATTCTGCAATTTAAATGAAAACAACAGCAGACTTTGAAATTCAGTAACCTGAGGTTCTAAATTAATGAACATGGGATGATGAGAGGGGAATATAAATGAAAGGGCTCAGCTAGAGCCTTAGAACTCCCACAAATAAAGATCCAAGGATTTGAGAAACAATTTACAGAAACACCTGATTGTTTCACTGCTATTCTTCAGTAAGGACTAGAAATATAGCGCTATTTTCTGGCAGTCCACTGATGTAGATCTTTATTGAAACTAAGTGTTTTATTACAAAATGAAAAGATAATTTACTGGGAGTTTATGAGTAAGAAATTATTTTATACTTTCTAATCTCCCTCCCACCCAAATGCCATAAATGTCTCATTGTTCTCCCGAGAGCATGTCTCTGGTGGAATATAAAGATGGTGCTTACAGCAGCATTTTGAGACAGTTAGTAGTTAATCATATGTAAAACTGTTAAAAACTAGGGGACCAAATAATTTTTAAACCTCCCTCATGCATTCTATAATTGTGCCATGGGAGTCTAACAGCCTGATGAATACTGGGTCAAAGTTTTTCAGAACACATAGTGTTTAGGTGACCGAGTAGGTAACACAGTAATAACAGCATGAAAATTGCAAGGAAAAAAGGCTTAAGGAAAAGCCTTACAGGAAATGTAGACATGTGTAAACATGTCCCTCAGCCAGGAAACAGAACCAAGGGTTCTAAAATTCAAGTGTCAGGGCAGACTCACAGAACACAAGAAGGGCAAGCACTGTACGTTGTATTTAACATATGTTCTTAGTATCATATTGGAATGGATGCAAGACTTGTCTCCAACATCTCATGAGATTTTTCCTGTTCATCTATCAGAACTGACTGCCACTTCATTTCTTGATTCTTTGGACTCCCATTTGATTCCTGTTTTGGGCTGATGTCATTGCCACTCAAACAAATGTAACATAGCCTGAAGCTCTTACATATTAAAACCCTAATTAGAAAATCAGAGTGGAAGGCAAGACATTCTCTAACAGGAGCAGATGTACTATGGTGACCGGAGAACCCCTGTTAAAGACCATTAAAGGATGACCTCTATGTTCTGAACAAAGTCTCTGGATTCTGTCCCACGCGGAGTCCATTATGAAGGGGTTTTACACCTTATCTGTCTTCTAAGCAATGGCTTTAGGGACTTACCCATTCTCAGACTCAAAAGGAAGGCAGGAGTCAGGCAACCTGGCATTAGCCCTATCATAATATCATTTAAGTTGCTGCTCAACATACAGTTTGCTGTAAGATTGATGATACTGATGATTCTGCATTTCATTAAAAAAAAACCCAAAACCAACCCAAACACCCACCCCCCAAACAAACAAACAAAAACCCAACAAAAACTGGACCACAAAAAAACCCCCAAACAAGACACCAAAAAAACCCCAAAACAAAAATGATCCCCAAACTCGTATTTGTACAATAAGGGTAACAATCCCCAAAAGGGATTGTTACTCTGTGCCTATTTCTGGTGAGAGAAGCCTGAGAGGGTAAGTTTTGTTGGTTTGCTTCAAGCACACCACAGTCAGCAGCGCAGCTCCATTGGCTCAGTGTGAGAAACCTGACTCCTTGGCTGTCTGCTCCTCTCAAACATGAAAAGAATTGTATGATTTCAAAAATCAAAAAAGCCTTTGAAACCACACTGTTTCCCCTACTACATGAGGCAAAAAAACACAATGCCTCAGTCTCCTCCTGAAATCACTTATACTTTTAGCACAATTTATTCCTAAGTTGTTTTTCTATGACTAATTTGTTGAAATGAAAATTCTAACATTTACTGAAATGAGTTACCTATAAAGACTGTGAACCACATTTACTGACTTGCCCAAGAAGGAACAAGGGACAAAGAGAAGCCTAAAATCAAAACTAATTCACTTGGGGTGAATTAAAGTCCTGTCAACATTACAATGTGAGGTTTTGCAATTTAATAGCATAGCTATTTACATAAAGCCATACAAATACATTTTTCCTTTTTTCCATATTTTACAATATTTTTAATGTGTCACAAATAAACCTAATATTATTCTTCCTGGACATCAGTATGTCTGATAATCTTTGCAGAGTATCTGGCTCTTAAGTGTGGAAACTCATTTTTCAACTTGCACCGCACTGAAAAAAAACAGCTTGCACCATTTATTCTTTCCTTTTCACATTTTGGGAATAAAAGGAAGGAAAAATTTTAATAATAATATTCAGAACTTTGGAAATGCAAAAGAGAACGGGTCTAAAATCTGACCAGGTCACACAGAAGTGAAAAATATGTCTCTACTTCTCAGCTGGCAAAGCCACTGTTTGTGTGAATGCCAAAGAAAATTAAATAATATTCATTTGGAAGCCATTCAGGGTTTAGTTTCACATGATTATAATGAATTAAATGCAGACAGGATTCGCAGCATTAAAGTACTCAATCAAAATAAAACAATGAGAAAATAGGCAAGCATGCTTGATGATTAAAATATGAACAATTCTATCACAAAGCAAATAATTTTCAGGGACACAGCTGGGGGAAAAGAGGTAAACCCCCTACATTACACACTCGGCCTTCTAGCTTTCTTGCACCTACTGTAGAATGAACACCATTTGTTTGAAAATATATAATAGTACATTAAAAAGTGAAACAGACTTGATTGACAGAGAGGGACAGGGATTAAAATCCCCAAGGCTTACTAGCCTAAAGGCAGCCATGACAAACTGCTGCCGGTTGCCCAAAGCCTGCACAGCTACTCAAGCACACAATCCTCAAAATAGTCATATGTGGCTGAGGACAATCCCTGCTGTGCAGAGCTGAATTTCAAACTGGGCTCAAGAGAAGAGAAAACATCAACACAATCACACACCAGTCACTCACATCTTACATTCATTATCAGGTTTTTCAAAGGAATCCCCAAGGCAGCTATATTTCACAGAATTGAAAGTTTAAAATAAAAGAAAAGGAAAAGAAAACCAAAGCAACTCCCTCTACTCAAAACTGTATTTATTCTAGTTTATAAATGGGCAATAAAACATATGAAATAAAATTGCTCAAGTAGACTTCAAGACAAAAATGTTTTTTGGAAAGTGAAAAATAAATACTAAGAGAATACATAACAAGAATAACACTGCTACCAGGCAATTGAATGCCATCCAGTATACATATTCTTAGCCAAATACTATATACTTATACCTTACTTTCCAGGAAAGCCTGCAAAGAAATTTTGGTTTGCTTTACAGAAAGCATAGCTACCCATCTTGCCCCTTCCTCTGTGAAAATTCTGTGTATCAATGCAAGTAAATACCAAGTATCAGCAGTAGGATGTGATATGTTAATGTGCTCTAATTTCAATTACTTCAGCAGAACTGATGTGTGAAGAAATTAAAGTCTGTGCATTAGACAGATTAATAGAGTCTAGGATGAATAAAATACGCAATTAGAAAACTCTGTTTAAATTAAGAAGAGGATTTGCAGAGAGGAGGGCACATTGCCATTCACATGAATGTAATCTACTGATTTTTTGTGGTTTCTGGTGTCAGACTGAAATTTTCTTTATTAGGGTACCCTGAAAAGGATTGGAAAAAATTAATAAAGACTTCAGAAGAATTTATGTATATTTTACTGATCTAAGGTGCTTCAAGAAAGCCAGTACTAGTCAAAAATAAGGCAACATTTAGTAGCTCATGTAGAGAGTAAGGAACCAAAACATACATGTCTTATTTATTTGTCACATGTGCAGATGAGAATGTTAAGTACAGCCTGGGAGTTGTTGGTTGTATTTATGTTCATTTTACTGCAAGACCTCCACCGTCCTTCTACAGCACTGCCCTAGTGGGAACCCTTCTTTCACATTGCCCTTTTACACTAGTGGGAAGTATTTAATAAAAACCCCGGAGATTAAACAGATCAGAACAGTTAGTGAGACCGACGGCAGCCAGCAATGTCATTGTCATTATCCCATTCTATAAATTATCCATCACTCTCACAAAGGAAATGTGGCAGCCAGCAAACCCTGGTTGTGTCGGGCACAGATGGGAGAGCTCCCTCCCTCTGCTAATTGTCTGGGAAGGAAACTCATTAAATAGCGTTTTTCACCTGTCACAGTCCAAGAGCAAACTCAGCAGCCCTCTCAACTGCCCACCTGTAGGGGAAGGCATAGCTGATGCTACACTGGATTCTCCCCTGCTACTACAACAAATGACCTGTTTCTCAACACAAAAGAGCAAAGGACCATCCCTCTAATAAATAAACTCCAGTAGACCCCAATGTCATATGCACCATTAAGTTCTATCACCCCGAATAAATATTGCAATTCCTGATTTTCATAGGCAGTAAATAATGAATAATCTAGAGGATGAGTTCTGTGTTTTGTTAGGGCTTTTTTTCCTTCTCATTTAAAGCACTGTAAGCACAATGGAGCTTTATGAAAAGACATTTTGATTTTAAAAATAAGGAAATATGTTAATTGTTTTCAAATAACTTCTACTTTTTCATAAAACAAGCCCATCATTATTATTTTCACTTACTAGAAAAAAAAAAGTAAAAATATAATACCAAGGGATTTTTTTCTGGTTTGTGTTCTATTTTATTATACTAATCAATTTAATGGCAGCATAATTTTGTAAAATCCAAAGAACCAAATGCATGTACAACATTAGTGTAAATCGATGCTACACCAGAAAATCTTTAACTTCTGTGTTACACTGGTATAAAAAAGAACAGGACTTTGCTTTTGGCATTTACTAGAATTGTTAAAATAGTTCCTACACACTTGTGCTACTTCACTGGGTTGTGAAATTTACCAACAGAGTTTGAGAAAAATTAATTACTGCACCTAAAAATTCTTACACAATTACAATGTTAGGTTCAAACAGAGTAGATACTGAAACTCTCTGATAGAAGAATATACCACTGTAATTATGTATACACATATATGGACAACATTAAAGGGGGGGGGAAAAAAGAAAAACAGCCCCTAGAGTTATAAATCTCACAAAAAAATAATACATGCAGTTACTTCAGAGTACAACAGTACTCAGCAAGAACGCACAGCTCGGATAGAGAGACCAGTGGAGAAAGAATAGTAAAGAGTTTCAGAGAAGGGGTTTGTGCAAGCTCAGAAGTAGACAGGGTGCCCCTCCCCAAAATACAGTCTTAAAGGGAGTCAATCAGCTCAGCAAAGTGGGAGAGTGGACATAAATCAAACCTATAATCAAAACTTCTCCCACTGCTGCTCTTCCCTAGCCTCTCCCACCCCAAAGAAAACCCCACTAATGCTTATCTGTACTTCTATATATCATGGCTGGGCTCTCCTGTGCACAAGCCTGTCCTTGTATTTTAAATGGTTTGCAGGAAGGACAGGTTTTACTTCAAAGTAATGCTGCTTTAAAGAGCTGCTTAGCTACCAGTCTATTTTAATTTATGATTTGCATGCCAACTCTAAACCACAGAAGAATCTTCTCTCACACGCACTGGAGATAAATAATGCAGAGCATTGACACTGAACGAAGAAGTAAGGAAAACAGTCCCAAAATGAATCCTATTGATAGGAACAGTGCCATGTGACATGGTTTTTAAAAGGACTGGTCCCAATACCTCAGCCACTTTTCTAATTTAGCATGTGTTTAAAGTGCTGCTCTCCTTATCCTTTCATTGAGTCCTTACGTAATGCAACAAACTAAAAATTTGAGTAAGGTGACTTGCTTTGTGCCTTAGCCATGGATCAAGATCTAACTGTTGTAGAAAACAGAACGAAGAACAAAAGGACATTTTTCTTCCTTTTAGTAAAATATTATCCATAGTGAAGGAGGGGCAATGGCTTTGTAAAACCAGTAAAATGAAAAGTGAGAGCAGTGCAGGTCAGCCCAACAGCCCTCTATAGAGTCTGTTTTCCATTGGCCTCATGATGGGCAGGTTAAAGAAGGAACATGATGGAGAGCTATGAAGTAGTTCTGTAGATCTTCGTGCCGAGCTCTAGCCAAGTATGGAAAGCTGCATGCGAGACTGCCACTGCATCACTGGTCAGTCCAATGCAAGGGAAGATGTTGTCCCCAACAGCAGAGTCACACGAGAGCTACCCAGTGCAAAAGCAGGATGCTGCCAAATGGTAATGGATCACAGCCAACAAGCAAAGGCAAGTATCTGTGCAGTAAAGATGGAGCAAATGCACAGACTCAAAGAGCAGCACAGCCAATGCAACAGGTCATGAAAAGGACATACTACGCAGCAACTCAAAATGAGGTAAGGCAAGCAAGCTTGCTCTGCAGAGGGAAAAGAAGGATCAGTGCCTACAGAAGAGCCAGGATAAAATGAAGTTTGTCCTCATTTTTTTTTCTGCCAGCTCCAAGAGCTGCTGGTGAAGTAACAAATAGAAAAACAATTGAAAAACAATGAGTAAAATATAAAGAGAGATTCCCCAAAATGTAATTTTCAGACTCACAATTCACACTTCACTGTTTGCCTACAGGGTAGAATTCAAGACCACGCTGCTTTTATTTTTCTTTAATTTCTTCCCATAAGACATGATGGTTACAATCATCAGGTTAGACAAATTTGTTGAATAGACTAAATTTGCCTATTTTTCTACTTTGTGTCCTACTTTCATTGACAATTCTCCAAATAAAACTATTGTGTAACCTCTTTGGTTTCATTGGGCTCTATAAAGATTACCACAATGCTTTAAAACCTCCAAAAGAAAACACACAAATCCCCACATTGTGAAAAGTTTCTTAGTCACTGCCATCCCATTTGAAATGTTTTGTTTGTTCCTTGGTTCAGATGGAATATCCCCATTATGTTCTCAGATGTCAGACATGTTTCGTGAACAAAATGCTTTCAAACTATAATGAACAAGGAATTTTTTTTTTCCATAATGTGTTTTGTTTGTATGAAGAACTGGGCCAAGTATCTACTAAGTTATATCATTTCCTTCAGTGAAACTAATTTACAAGGCAAATGAATCATGGGAAAGACAAAGATGATATCAGCCATTCTATATCCACCCTGTTCCTTCCTGTATCTGCGCCTGGAAAAACCAAGCAACATAAGCACAATAGAGTAAACTCAGACCTGCTGTAATGCCATTGAAGTCAACGATGTTAAAGCATGAATGAAGTTGGCACAGCATCAATTTAATTTTTAGCAATGCCGGAGTCTATCCCAGCATGTAAAGGTTTGCCAATTACTTGACAATATGAAGATAACTTTTCTGTTAAAAGCACACTATGCTGCATCCATTCTAACTGGAAATTTGCAGGTAGGCAGGAGGCATACCGTAGACTTAAAACTAAGTTAATGCTTCAGGAGAGTAACAGAGTAAGTGCTCTAACAAGCTATGTGAAGGATTAGTAGTAACAGCAGCAATGCATTGCCACAACCAAACATCCCATCTTGTATGCTTCACTGAGAACACAGACTTTAGGATAGGAGGGAAAATGTCATGGCTGTGAATAAGTAATTTTTTTATCATAAGTTCCTCTGTCAGGTATTTTCATGCATTTTCTTAGGAAAGTCATCCTTTGGGACAAAATTTCTATGCTTGATTTGTTCCCATGATTTCTGAGGGGATTTGTTATTCTTGTAAAGTTGGGTCTAAAAAAAAAAAAAAAAACCAACCAAAACCCCAAAACAACTAAACAACCAAAAATCCCTCAAACAAAACAAAAAAACCCACAGCAAACACCTAAGCATAAAAATACTCTATCACCAATAAAAGGATTAAAGGATTATACAGCTGCTTTTTTTCTCCCCAATTAAGCATCTCAAAAGTAAAATTATTTTAAATCTGAAATTACCACCTATTTGATCCTCATTAGAAGATGAGCCTCATAACAAAAGTCTACATTAATGGCTCTGCAATTTTTTGTTTCCTGCACACAGTCTCACTAAATACATGCTGCCACTAAAGTCAATGATTCTCCAAAGTTCATGGGAATGCCTAGATAGACAAATGATGAAAGATGAAATGTTTTTACTTATTTTGGAATTACCTAAAGATTTTTTTAAAGTGTGTTCTTGTGATGAGCAGCAAACAGACCAGTTTTGGGCTCATTTGTTTCTTCTTACCTCATTGAAGAGTACATGATTTGCCAGTCCCCCTCCACTGCTAACACACTCTCTGTGCAGCATATGGAAATAATCCATTCCCATGTAGATCATACTCGCTGTTTCAATTCAGTTTCAGAAAAATTGCATGTCACCTGACCTCAGTATTATATAAAACTAAATGCCCATTTGAAATACCTCTGAAAATGTTTTTCAAGCACTTGCATTATTTTATATGTGTTCATAGGACTGTAGCAGGGTGTGTAGTACTACATCCCTGAATTGCCCTCTCTGAGCAGTGTCATATGACAAACACTCTTCTCTTGTCTGAGCTGCAGCAACTGTGCCCTGCCACTGCTATCCACAGCTTAAAATCACACCATACATAGAAACTTCTACTCCAGCTTTCAAAATTAAGCTTTTATATCCTTACTGTTGAAAATTGATTTTAGATTAAGAATGTTTAGGCATAAAGACTACTATGGAAGTCTATCAACCTTTGCCAAACTGGAAAAAAGTTTTAAACTAACAAATAAGGAGGAAAACAGATGGATTAGGTACAATATAAAAGTGAAAGATAAGGTACCAGACGATTACTGATTCCAAAATATGGATGTATATTTAATAGCTTTAAAGAGAAAAAACCTTTCATAACATAACAGGAACAAACAGACCATTCACACAGTGCTCTCATGTATCCAAAGAGCACTTGAATCAATCACGCTTGCCTTGGCAACAGATGGGCCAAACCAAAGTTGATGGTGTGTTGTACTGTGCATTGAGCTGATGCTCCAGTGACTGTCCTGACAATACACCTCACTGACCTGGACATGTCACCTTGTGCCTCAATTTCCCGGCCTTCAAAATGAAGGCCAGTGGCAGCAACCTTACTGATGTGCTTATGATTTTCTCATGACAAGCACTGCAAATGGTAGGAGCTGGGTGGTGTAGCAAGTAGCGCTATGTCACGTGCTTTCAATCACACAAGCTTAACTACTTAGGATTAAAATATAGCCTTGTGCAGGGCAGTCCTGCAAATAATCTGCTCTGGACCGTGTTAACTGCCTAAAATGGCATTTTTTCTAAATTTGCAGTCAATTCAGGTCACAAGCAAATAGGATGCAGTTTTACAGCCTCAGAAACAGCCTAAGAGGGACACTGACTCAGTATGAATTCTGTTCCTTGTGCTCCAGTAGAGTCTAAAGGGACAGTGTTTGTGTGGTTGAAATGTACATCCTCTGATGTATTTCACTGAGTGAAGCAGAGCACAAACTTATCTGAAAATATGTGCTCTATTACCCAATTCCTTAGGTGGAGGACTTCCTTTTGTAGATCCAGTTTCTATTCTTGTTTTCCTACCAGCAACTTGTGTAAGTGACAGTCAGCTGTAAAAGGACTTCTCTATCCCCATGAAGCCATCCTCTTTTTCTCAGGGTTGCTTGCACTGTCTTAGAAAACAAATCTGAGCCATGCACTGAGTGCATAACAAGGGCTGTAGTGCATCACTTTGCTTAATATGATACCATAAAATTTAGCCATTGTATTCCAAGCAAAGCACTGAATCTAAAGATCTTGCACAAAAAGAGCAAGTGAACCTTTCCTTGTGTAAGGAAAATACAAGAAATGCAAGAAATAAAAACAAAAATGAGGAATAAACAGTAATAGTTATGGTTTCAGATATTTATCAGGGACCACCAAATTTAAAAAAAGTAGGGAAAAAAGTGTTTTTAAATTGATTTCATGAATGTAATGTGGCAAAGCATACACTACAATTGCCAATTTAAAAAGGCAACAGCTTAGTCAAAATAACAATAGATGTACTCCCTTCAAGCCTCTGATAAAACAATGTTTGAGCTACAACAGCTCGATTCCAAACTATAGCATTATGTGTCCAGAAATTTATCACTGGCAAAGACATAAAGAAATGAAGGCAGGCAGCCAACATTTACTGAAGGGAAATAAATAACAGAACCTAAAATGACTCCAAATATACACAGCAATATAGCCATAATTTTAGAAAAAAAAAAAGAGTAGCTAATAAAGGAATGCTTACAAACGGCTTCTGCTAGAAATCTTGCTCTTTACTTTTTGCCCATAGAATATTTGCATACGTGCACATGCAAAATAATGAACAGTCCTGAAAATACTTTGTTTGCTTCAAACTGTTCAGTTATATGCACTACCATCTTAATTATACCCTAGGTATGTTGGCAGCAGTGCAACACAAGTGGGAGTCACAACTAAATTTTCTTCTGTAAAGACGAAATCAGCCTTTAAAGATTTAGAAAGGAAAAGTCCTGAAGCAGCTTGTTATGTATGAAATGATTAGTTCTTCAACAGAAAACCAAACAATTTCCCTTTCATTTAGAGGCCACTAAGGAACAAAACTCATTAATTGTTTAGAGGCTTAAATTGAATCTAAAAACTCTCTTAAATATCACTTAATGGTGATTTTTGCTGCATTATGAGCAGTAAGTTCACTTTACTGAAATGAAGCATATACATATGCTGAGGTGGTAACAAGAGTACATATATTTTATTGTCCCACACACATTGAAGCAGTTATGTATTCTTCACTAGATTTTTTTTCCAGAAGAACACACACAGAGTGTGTGTGAGTTCAGTACCTCTCTGAACTCCCTTCTATACCCTTTAACAACATTCCAGACTGCCAGAATGAGGCATTTTTCATTTATATTGTACTTATATTTGTTAAGTTTAGGAAGCCAGCATTATTTAACACTACACAAAACATTATCACATAGTATATTAGGCAAAAAGACAGTGTCCACCTCCTTGCAGGTGACTGAAAATCACTAGCAAAGTTATATTAATTTTAGTCTAAAATAATCATCCAGAGAAATAATTTTGATCCCCATAAGTCTTTAATCCTAATCAGCCTTACTGTTAAATTCTTTCTTATTGGACCAAACCACAACATTAAGAGATATTTTCTACAGTATAATGCCCTACTATGTAGAATTACTGCAATTAGCTCTAAACCCACAAAAAGTCTCATTGACTTCAGGCATAAGCATCTGCGATGCTCTGTATTGTTAAATACTCCACAGCAACAGATGTAGAGCATTACTGTAAGTTGCCATTGATCCAGGAGATATTCCCTCCATTGTATCTCAGTATCATTGTTATGCAAAAAACTCATGCAAAACCCCAAAATCCAATAAAGAATTCCAACAGGATTCTCATTTTGTTTTAGAACAGCGAAAACAAAAAGTGATAGATTTTGAAAAGGGGCCCTTTACAGACTTCCTTGGCTTTTGATGATGGATCAAATTATGTCACTTTTACTTCTTCTCCCTGCCCCCCAACCCCTAAAAAGGCAAGGAGGTGGTCTCTTAAAATGTAGCTACTTAAATCAGGCTATTGTTTCCCTTCCCTCCAAGACCACCCAGCTTCTCAAAACTGAAACATCTCTGCACTAGACAGACTGGAGCACTACCACAGCTCTCTCTGCAGAGACCTGCTATGCTGCAGTGTTTACCACCACTGCATAAACAGAGCACACTGTACTGGCTGAATACACACACATAAGAGGCAGTAAAGGTTAGGGGGGGAAAACTGTGAAATCTTAGGCATTTGAGGAGGGAAGAGCCATGACTGAAGTCCTCTTCAAAGCTCAGGAGATTGCTTAAAAATAGGTGCTTTTTTTAGAGAATGTATCCAAAGCCTTCATTTTCTTCACATATTTGGAGTTTTGAGTCTTACATCTTTAAGCTGGAAGTGTAACTAAAATGTTACAATAAACTGGAAATTATCACATAATAACAGAATTCCAAGTTCTAGCATTTCTGCAGAAAAAAAAAAAATCCAAAACAGGATTCGTGTTCCAGTTTGCCCTGAAGGTTGGTACATTGGGCAATACAAAACACAGATTTGAATTATGGCTTTCTTTTTATATCCTTCCATTCTCAGATTATGATGCTTCAGTTTCCCACCTAGATGCTTTGAAATCTACAAATGACAAGTAGAAAGTATGAAAGGAACTATGCTATTATGAAAAATCAAGTTGGGATATCACAGAAGGGATAGACACTGCTTAGGGGCATGGTTTTTCTAGCTGGTTTTGGCCAGCTTGAAAAAAATTAAAATAAAAGGGACAAGGTATGAGTTCTTTGAAGACAGAAAAGAAAAATCACAGCAGGGGGTTGCTCAACACTGGTTCCTGCCCAGACAGCTAGATTTAGGTGACCTGAAACACACCCTAGGCAACAAAATAAAGCTAAATTATATACACAAAAACACGTAAGGCATTTTGTCCTTGGCTCAAAACACAACACTGGCACCAGTGTAGTTCTGTATTTCATCAGATTTAGAATAAACAATTTTTACTGTGATCAGCTGTACATATTGACCAGTCATGAACTTGCCACCCCACACTGTATGGAACTCGCACAGAAGCTATCCTGTACATCAGCAGCAGCTCAGCAGTGAAGTGGGGCAAGCAAAGAACTGCCTAAGAGGATAACCAAGAAAGGGCACTTCTTTCTGCTATGACATGTATCGAGGATCATCTAAAGACAAAGTTATGTCTGAACCGAAGACATGTCATTACTAAATCAAATAAACTAGTATCAACACAGAGTTAGACTGGAAATTGTAAAAAAAGAGAAAGTGCTCACTAGACTACTGTCAGTAATAACATTTTGACCCTGTCTGGATATAGGCTATATTTTAAACACCATTAAGATATGCATTTTTTAAAACAGGAAAAAATTTGATAGAAAATTATTGCTCTGTTCCTACTGGTATTTAATATGACACTTAGGCAAAATGCTTCAATTTAGATGTTGGGTTTGTATTATTAATTTTCCTTCTGGTTCCCTAAAAAATGGTAAGAGTTGGAATGTGCAGCTCGTCTTGGAAACAAGGTTGCCAATTCTTTGTTTCCATTACACACAGCATAAATATGATAATACAACAAAATAAGGTTGCTAAATTGGGGGTGGGGGTGTGAAGGTCGAGTTTTCTCAGAAGCTCAGAGGGACAGGATGAGTGACACCAACACAGGCTGTAATACAGGAAATTCCAATGAGGTATTAGGAAATCACTTTTCCAAATTAAATAGTCAAACATTGGAACAGGGGTCCAGTCCAGTTGTTGAATGCTCATCTTTAAAGAGATTTAAAACTGGGTTGGATGGGGCCCTGGGCAACTTGCTTTACTTCCTCCTGCTTGTAGTGGAGGGCTGGACTTAGGTCTCCAGAGGTCCCCCCAGCTTAAATTATTCTGATTATAAACCATCATGAAATACCTTGTCTTTTAAATGACCACTGCGTCTAAGACATTTTAAATGACTACCTTTAACAACATGGTATTATTGTCAGCATTTCCCTGGTAGGTGCATTTCTGCTTCTCAGGTCGGCAAAGAGCCCATGCACCAGTGACCTGGGAGGCTGCCTTGAACATCTTAAGCTTGCTTGACAAAAATTAATTTCTCTTTTGCAGTCTTGGCATGCTTCCTTCTCTCTCCATCCCTATCCACAGCTGTGGCCTATAACTAGTTTTCTGCCTGTAAAATAATCAGTGGCATTAGTTCTTTGTGATAACTATATCACACTTTTCCCAAGCTGCTATTTTTATAAGATTTGATGTTGCCTGCTTCTGACTTGGGCTTTGAAACCCTCCATGTGCAGACAAAAAAAAAAAAAATTAATTGTGCTTCCATAATTGAAGTTTAACTACCCAGAAATCAGCAAATTAGTTACTCACTGGAATGGGATGTTTCCAAAAATAGATGCTTCCAAATATATTAGCAAATAGCTGAAAAGGAAGGTGGTTGATAGGCTTTCTATACTGCAATAAAACCACATTCAAAAATCTATGCAAAATTTCAAAACAATAGTATAGTTTCTGAGGTAAGATAGTTGCTACTCTTCTCTACTTTAATACCAACATATCTTCACAGAAATCACCCCAACAGTAAAAGATTGCATTTTATAAACACTGAAAATAATTCTTAAGTGCAAATGTTCCTGCTGTTTTTTGCCAACCCTCCATCTTCTCCGAACTTGGTAAGAAGGAAAGAAGAGGAACCTCACAGGCATCTGACACTGACAACTGCATCGGATTAGGCTTTGGACAGAGCAATAAATTATCATGATTGTTATTATGCTGTATATTCATCAGCAACTGAGCTTTTACAGACTTCAGGAACACAAGTGTAGCTACAATGTCACAAATACCAAAATCCATTTCCATGAATAAGGAGACACAAGAGGAGCAAAAGGGAAAACAGGGACATTTTTGAACTATGAGAAAATGCCCAAGTGGAGCAGTAGCTGTTGCTTTTAAAATATTTTAAGGCTTGAGCATATACAAATATATCCATATATTTATGACAGTGACTTTGTCAATTGAAGGTTAGAAGTTTTTCACGTCATTCTTAATGATTTATTCTGATGTCTAATAAATATAGTCTTACTGCATTTTTCCTCCCTTCATAACTTCCAGTATGAAAAGCTTACTCAACACAATATTAACACTAGACTGAGAGGAAAGGAGGGGTTTTTTTTCCCACAAAATTTCATTTTTTTTCTAACTATGAATAAAATGTCAAAAATCCAAACATGGCCTAAAGCCAAAAGCAACCCCAAATCAATCAAAATGTTTTATTCAGATGGCAGCAATTTTTTTTTCTTTTACTGTTAATTATTATAGCTGTTGAAATGAACACCAAAGAGAACTATTTAATTTAAATAGTGTTAAATTAGAATGTCACAATAATTTCAAAACTCCATCAAAAACATTTCAGACCAGGAAATTCCCAACCACTTCCTATTAAGGTTGAAGCCAGGAAAATTCTGGTGTAGCTTTCTGCTTGGGCTGTACTTTGTGTGCATGACATGAAGTATTTCTATTACAGAACTGCAGTGAAGAGATAGCATTCCAAAGTCAACCATTTTAGAAATTGGAATGAATTGTGAGTACATTCGTAAAACTATATTTACATAAATGAATTGTCACTGAAGCAGAAGAACTTAAATAAGGAAAAAAACAAAAAGCAGAAACTGCCTGCATGTAACTATGAGAAGTAATATTACAGCAACTTATGCTTTGATTTTTAATTCATTGCTTTTATCGGAACAAAAAGTATTTGAAAAATGAGTGCAAAGCTAATGAGCTTCTGTTGTATGTTCTGGATAGTGAGTCAATCTCACACTCTAAATCATCCACAGGAATCATGAAATACAAAAAGGGATGCGGTAGATCTGGGTCTCAGCATTGAATGAATTATTTTGTCCCTGGATCAACCACATTTAATCTTCAGAAGTGTTACAGCTGGTTTCAAGATTTACTAATAATTCTTTAGATGTACAGGACTTAAGAGTGTTTCCATTGTTTTTGAGAAGACTCTCTGGAAAAAGTAAAATCTTTGCCTCCTCAACTACCATGTTATATGTGGACATGCTTAGCACATGTCCCGGTACAAGCTTTTTGCAGATGAGGAAATGGCCTGGGTTAATATTAACCATGAAGTTCAAGTGTTTAGGTAGGCTGAAAACACTTATTTACAAAGGAATTTTATAGATTATTTTCCCTTGGGCACAGAATACAACTTGATATATACATTACCTGATATTTATTAGCCCCTGCACAGCTGAACTACCTGCTGCCTAGATATCATTGCCAAATTTTGAGGCATTGTCCTTACAGACCTGAGCACCTGTGCAGTGCACTCTGAAATCACAGGAAAAGGAGGTGCCTCAGCTTCAGAGGCCAGCAACCTGGCAGGCAGATGTCAAGGTTAGCCAGCAGGAACCAAAAATGCCAACTGGAGAGCCTACTGGTGTATCTTCAACCCATCTCCCCCTGTCAGGGGACCACAAGCAGCAATATCCCCATTAAAGATGCCTTTCTCATAATCAAAGTTAGATACATAAACTTTAGAAATCTAAACTGTTGCTTAATGTTTTTAGGTAAGTCTCATGTCTTTGTGTGTGCAAAAAAATCAGTTTCAACTGAGGACTGTCCCTCAGCCCAGATAAATGTCATCTGCAAGGCAGGACCATTTCCTGAGTCTGGGTTAACATATTCCCAGATGCAAGAGAGAAATCAACTTCAATCTTTCACATCCTTGCTGAGGCCTTTAAAACAGAGTCGGGAAGGCTTCCCCTTCCTCATGTTTTGGGGTGGTTTCTTCTCCCCCATTTTTCATTCCCATTGTAATTCTTCAGTGTAGCAAGATGATAGAAATAATCACATGGGTATGGCAGACACTTTAATGCCTTGAATCAGAGCTCTCAGCTCTCAGAAAATTTTAATCATGAAAATCTGAGTACTAATTGACTTGAGACATGCAGTTGGACATATCTCAAGAACATGTTTAGGCTTCAAAATTTCTTTTTCTACCTAGTTTTGGGCCCACCAGGGCTTGGGTCTCAGTATGTCACTGAAACACATGAAAATGGAAACAGAAGGAGTGAGGCAGCTGAAAGCAGTTTGTCAGTGAACACTCTTCAAGTGTGTACAGAGTGAAAGTTGCACTACGATGTCCAAGGACAAAGGGTGTCTTCTATCACACCAAGTCCCAGAGCAGAATCTTTTACATATTTAAAGTGTTCATAGTTATGTATGCTTCAGTGGTTCCCCAAACAGAAGTGTTTTCACTTGCAGCCTGACAGAGTCCTGAAAGACTGGGAAAAAGAGGTCCAGGAATGCACAACTTTCAAAAGTACTGTAGCAGAATTGGGAGGCCATTTACAACTTAAACCTTTCTTAAAAAGCCTCAGGTGATCACTAACTATTAGACGCTTTTACAGAATTCATAGTACCTCAGTTACTAAATAAATAATGGATTTACTATAACTTGATCAAGCACAAACAACAGCTTTTAAAGAAAATTCATGCTCTGGAGAAAACAGCAATCTTCATATTTGACTGATCTCTGACACTGGCTTTCATTTCCTTAATTTTGTCAATGAAGTTGCTATTTTGTAAGCATATTTTAGTGCTAATTGGAGTAGTTGAGAAATTAGCTTTATTTGTCTCAAGCTACTAGTAAAGAACTTCAGTCCCATTTAGTTTTATAGAAGAACAGGAGCAGCATTGCAGGCTACAGGAATTTATTGCAATAGAAACATATTGCTGGGGTGTTCACAGAGACTAAGAAGTCATGCTCCTACTATTTTCCCAAAAAGTTATTCCCTTATTAGAAATAAGCCACCCATTTTCATATTTCTGGAACTGGCAGTTGTTTTTTTGGTGCATCATTTTATTTTTTTCTCCTCCTAGGCCATGTTTTGGGGAGATCTTTCCCCTCCTTTAACTACAGCAAGGATGAAACAGGTAGTTTAAATTGCTGAATAGTAATTTCAACAGAATTGCTGTTCATGTAAATTACCTACCCCCTGTGGCATGTTTACTAACCAATCAAAATATTTTCTTCAGACAAAGCACTGCAATAAATTTAAATGAAAATAAGGACAACCACAACACAAGACACATAATAAGAGATTTGTGCACAGCATGAAAAGTATCTTATAAGTAAGAAAATTATGTTCATGCTTTACAGTGCAGAATTTTCAGAATAATATAGCATATTTATCATTTGCTGCAGTACAGTTGTTTCCAACAACTTAATGAAAAAACTCCTGTAATAACTTGCTATTGGAATTGCTGGGAATAAAAAAATTAATCCGAGCAAAGCATTTGAAAAGCCATGCATATTCTATGAGAGCAGATCTTTTATCACAGTCTTACTATAAAGAACACTTACTGAAATGTACATTGCAACCCAGCCAAAAAATTCCATCTAATGATTTCTGGGATCCATTGCAAGTATAGATGCAGTACACCACAGTTCACATCAAAAATTATGGGGCAAGGCACAAACATAAAAGCTGAACAGAAAGGATTTGTAAATACCCTGTAAAATAACTTTACATCCCCTCAACAGACAGATGTTAAAGACCCTAGTTGCTAGCAAGCTCAGGAAGTATCTCTCTTGGTTTTCTTCTGTTTACTAAAGAAAGGCCACACCACAGTAAACTAAAACCTTGGAAAACGACATCTATCCCAATCCAGGGTAGAGTCCCTCAGTCTGCTTTGGTCTGTGAACTGATAGTCCCAGCAACTTTCCCCTTTGGATTCATTAATATTTTACATATACATATATATATATCTCCACACACACACATATATATACACAAACACCAATATAGCCATATAGATATAGGAAAAAAAGAAAAAAACCAACAGTATTGACATCCTGAATCAAGATATGATAAAATTTCATCCCTTTTCAAATCCAATTTTCCAAAATGCTGGCATTTGGCAGCTTACCTGCTGCCACAGTGTGAGCCGGCCTCTGTTCAGACTCTTCACAACACAGGATCCTCTAAAGGCATGCAGCTGGAGCTGATGATTGCCTACAGCAGCAAATTGCTGGGGGCAGCAAAACAGTCCTGTGTCCCTGCTACCTGCTTCCCCATTCCAGATCTCTGAGGAGTGAGATGGCTGACAGTGATGCTGAGGAAGAGTGGGAGGCACAGCAGCTACTCCTGCCTGGGGGAGAAAGAGCCAGACCCACCCTCCTGGGCAGCCAGTCTGCCCCAGCTCCCTTGTCTGTCTCTGCCTCTCACCTTCAGAGAGAAGTGTTCTCTTTTGCTTGGCGGGATGGATCCAGTGAGACCTGGAGCCCTGCAGCCTTTGCAGGTCCTGTGGCAGAGCCCACCACACCACAGACCCCACTGCGCCCCCAGGCCTCGGCACCGCGGGGTCTCTCAAGCTGTTCCTCCAGCTGCTTCTGACCAGTGACTGACTGCACAGCCAGCTTGAGAAACATAGCATTCCCAGTGCCTCTGGAAAAAAAGGCATCTCTGTGTGAAATGTCCAGAAGAAGTTTACCATCTGATACTCCTTTTCATTAGTACTTATTCTTCCTCCAACAGCTCCCTTCTAAACTGAGGCTGCATATTCAGACAGCAAACATATCAACAATACAGCGACGCACTGAGCTGCCCAAGTCAGGCCGAGTTTAAATCGTCACTCCTGTATCACATCGGTGCTATGGAAACAAGTACACCATGCAAGAGTGCATTGCCACAGGCGCTTGACAGGCAAGAGGCAGAAGCCAGCTTGTCCAGCAGCTCCCAGCCACCTCCATTACTCATCCAGACTGAGTGCACGCTCATCCACCCAGAGAAGGCCAAATGTTTGAGATACATTAAAATAAAGAGGACATCATGGAATTAGTGGGGACAACGCAGAGGTAAATAAGAAGAATGTCGCACTGGGGGAATTGTGAAGGGAAAAAGGGAGAGACCGTATATACAGGGAAATGTGCCATGATCTGTCATAGTCCATCAGAAAACCTGATCTGTACATTCTGAATAAGGAAGACGGGAAAAGCTTGGAAGCATTAAACTGAAGAGACTACAATTTTAACTCTTCTTGCTTTGTTCAAACAAAAGAAGAAATAGAACAGCTAAGACATAAAAATTAGCAATTGCATAGAGAAGCTAGAATCAGAGTGCCTTATCTTGCAACATAAAGAGTTGTGCAATGAAACTGAAGGCAGAGAAATGCAGGGGGAAAAAAGCCATCAGTATTGTTTTACAGAAGGAAAAAAAAAAAAAAAATCAAAAGAGCAAGGATATACCTAAAGTTTTGACAGCCATAACTTGCACAGCTGTCAAGGATACTCAGATTTTGTGAAACCAACATAACATCTTGAAAGGTTATTAAAATCTCATATTTTATGGGTTTAAACCTGTCTTTAAATATCTGTAATCAGAGTGAAAACAGTTGGAAGAAGAAATTATATGCCTACTGTGCCATTTTTACAACTTCAGTTATCTGATGCTGTCAAATACACTGTCAGAGCTAGGACACCAGCCAAGGCAGCGCTGGGAACTGGTATTCCCACAAACAAAGGGCTCATTCCTCATCACTGAGGTTTCCCATAGCCATCGTTCTGCAAAGTCAGTGATTCTTAAATAAATCAGGGTTAACAGACCAAAAGAACAACTGGAAAAAAATACTGTGCTGCTGGAACTGGATTCATACACAACAGAAAGTTGGGAACTACTGATCGGTATGCTGTATTTCATTAAGTATTCTGCATTTTGGTTAAAAGGTTAAAAATGAAATTATGTTATACAAAACATAGAAAAAGACTCATTTTGGAAAAAAACCTCTTATGTTTTTAATTTACCCTCCTTTTTTTCTTTTTTTCCCCAAAAGTTACTGATTCCCGACAGGTCCTGAGGTTTTTATTTTGTTTTTATTACTATTTTGCATGGAAATGAACAGTTACCTCAAGCTTTTTTACAACATTGCAATCTGCTTGTATTTTATCTACAATTCCAGACAGAAGAAAAAATTTAAATACAGAAAATTAATGAAAAATAAAAGAAGCCCTGTCTTTTTGTGTTATCAATAGCTTAAAATTTTTACTGAATCTTGGCTGAAACCTCCCTACCTCCACAGAGACAGAAGGTTAATTTGAGTCTGAATGTCTTGAATCCTGACTAGCTAGCACAGATGGCAGCATGGCTTAGAGCCCAGGGTCTAGTTTAAACTCAGTTAGCACTTGTCCATTTTCTAGCAAGAATACAAATAAAAACACTGAGAATCCTCCGGTGCCCCTCCTGCAACCTGTAAGAAAGTCTCGTTTTAGAAAGGCTTCCCCATAACAAAGTCTAGTTTTCCACATCTGGCTGGGATAACCTTAGGGCAGCTCACCCCTTTGGAACACAGTTACAGACACAACGTTAGTCCACACTGTTCATCAACTAGTACAATAGCTACATTTAAAGAAAGAGATAAACCGAACATTAAGGTTGCAAGCATGAACTTACAGTACCTGAAATCTTTGCCTCCTGGTCTCCATCACTCTGGATGGTAGGGTCAGGATGTGGAGCTGACCACATACAGCTATTACTCCGCCATAAGAAACATTGGGAAGGCCACCAAAGAATCAACTTCCAGACACACTGAGGCCTCAGGTGGCGGACAATGGGGATGTGACTGAGATCAGCCACAGGAGCCCCACAGCTCTGAAAACTGTGGTAGGTGGCCAGGCGTACCTGCAGCCATGGAAATGGGCTGGCTGCTCTGTAAGTGGGGATCACACACAGCCTTTCCCATCTCACATGGGCAAGATGGGGAAAGTTGAAGCAGTGCTGTGGAAGCAGCAACACTTGTCCATTTCTAGAAAACCCATGCCTGCCTAGAGGCTTCCAAAACTTGGCATCTACATTTCCATTAAGGTCCATTCTTTATCTGGGGAGCTCTGGGAAGCACCTGTAGTGTTCAGCTTTATTGAAAAAATAGAAATAAGGAGTATTCAGTCAATATCTTTTCACTCTTTACTTTCTTTTTACTGACACTGCTTGAGATTGTATGTGTTTCTATTTCAAGTCTTCCAGTGGCTCTTGAAGGGTAAACCCAGAAAAATCTGACCATTTGCAGCACTACACTGACTTTAAGAGAGGAATGACAACATATCAACTGTAAATAGAAAAATAAAATCTAAGAAAATATGTAAAATCTCAACCATTTGTATTGTTTAATATGCTTATTAAACTAAATCATATACAGTAGCTTCTAGTTTGCATATCAGTATTTACAAATGATTTTCAACCTTCCATTCCTTTACCAAGTTTAATCTCCAGTTAAGTACAACATCTTATAGCCTTCAATAAGCTTTTCCTTCCAGATGTCTGCTAGGCAGAGAAGTGCTATTCTCCCATGCTTCATAAATATGGTGCCTGGAAACTCATTATTAAAACCATCCTTGTGAATGCTCAGGTTCTAATTCATGACTTCTCTGAAACGATTTAATCAAACCAAGATGTCCGATAGTCAAGAAAGTTCTTCCAATGGGCAAGAGCAACAGATCTTTCACAACCCGTTAGAAGATTTGCCAAGACAAGTTCCTTTCCTGTGTAATAGAAGCCACAGGAATCAGAGTTTCTGATCAAAGTCCAACACCTCAGCACTGCCAAAAGCTGACAAGCCTTTTTTCTCCTCTTTCCTGAACACAGCTCTGTAATCACACTGGATTTTAATAGGATAACTATCTCTTGGACTCAGACTGAACTCAGTTGTATTAAACTATGATTAAACCATATGACAGTTGCTACATATAGCATTACTTCATATACTTATTTTTAAAGCATGCTGAGATTCTTATGCAATCCACTACTACAGTCCAGGTTGCTGGGGTTTTCTTAATACATTGAAATTTCTCATCTGTAAGGGACATGGCATTAAGCATGGAACAAAATATTCAAGGAGCAAGTGGCAATTCTGCTCTATTTGCCAGTCAAGAATATAGATACTGAATTTAATGAAGTTATTTCTGTTTTGACCAGCATAACCACAAAGAGATTTTAACTGCTGGAAACAAATTCTCCTATCCATCATACTATGGGGCGCTGCTCTGAACTTTTTCATAGCCACAGCTCTTAGGAAACTCATGGCTACAAGATTTCTTCACCAAGATTTAGGGACTGAAATGACAAACTGACCATGCAAAAAACTAGAGCAGGTCTGACAAAGCTTACCTGCTCACGTTTTGCATTACAGCTTACAGACAGGGTATTTTCAACTCACTAGTGAGGCCACACTCCCATCAGTGGGAACGTAACCTGAGACCATGCGAAGTCTTCTTTAAAATTTGAAAGCATCATAGAACTGTTCCTGAGTAACAAAGAATCAGCATGAACAGGGTCTCTTGCAGCCAAAAGAAAGGAGACTAAAATGTAATACTCTATACAGCCATTTCACACTCAAGCCAGAGCAGAGGGTGAGGAGGACAAACATCGAGATCTTTGTGTATGGCTTTCCATACTGTACTGATGCAGTGCTTCCTGCAGAGTGGGGGGACAACCACACATACAGACTAAGCAAATCACACCTTAACTGAGGCACTCGTATGGACAAGTGCCACTCCAGCCAGCCAACATCCTGCATCAGTAATGCATTTTGGTAAATAATTTCACACCCCTGAAATCCTTCAAAAATGTAAGGCTGATTCTCATAGAAACTGTTAAAACTCCTTATAGTTGACCTTTAGATGTTACTCAGTTAGGTGTACCAGAGGAAGTAGAAGTTCAATAGTAATATGTAACAGTCTGGACTTTTGAACTTCTTACCTCTTATATTACTGATTTAGTGTACAGCCATAGCAATACTGCAGAGCTGATTGGTGCATCACTTCCCAAGAGAAAAAGTTAAACACCAACCAAAAGGATCTAATTGTCCTCCAGAGGAAGGGTGGTAGCCATAACATATAGCCTTAAGATGAAAAGTCAGGAGAACCTCAGGACACAGAAAGCTGCTCTTTCCTCAGGTCCAGTCCTTCTGTTTGAGCTAAATCGCTGTTAAATATGTGTGCCAATGACCTAATTCTGTTTTCTAAAGATGCATTACTCACGCAAGAGAGACCGTAACAACCTCTTCACAATTATTCCCAGTCAATTGCAGAGTTACATATTTAAAATATGTACAATGCATAGTGAAACATAATAGTGAGAAAATATGCAGAACCCAATTCAGCAGAGGGATTATAACAAGTTAATACAGTCTCAGTTACATCTCAATTCAGTAAAAACAAATCTATCAGATTTCATACTACACATTTATGGAAATTTTAGCACCTACGGAGAAATGAGTTAGCTTCCTGAGGCACTGATATTTTCAAATTTAAGATGTTATGGAAGCATAAAAATATCATCAATAAATGATAACATAAACCTCTCATTTAGCGTAATTTCTCTTTAAAACCTACCAGATGGGGAAAGAGCCTATTTTCTCTCACAGTTCCCTCCACTCAATAGTTACTTATATGCCCACAATATTCTTCAACTAAATAGGATCTAACTAGTCATAATAGTGGAATAATCTCAGTCAATATTTCAAGAGAGTTTCTACAGGAAACAATTTTCACTGTATGCTTGGACTTGTATTAGGAACAGTTCTTGTGAGTCTAATGTTTTGTGATTATTAAGCTGCAAAATGCTGACATGAGGCCTTACAGCTCACTATATTGGCTTAACTCTCAGCAAGGACTAACTCACAGAGGTGTAACAGGTTTGGGTATAACATACCATTATTTTAAATTTTAAGTTAGTGGCAGACCTGCTAAAACTATCATTGCAACCTAACCTAAAGATAACCAGATTTTTTATGCCTGCCTATGCCTATGCATGAATTGCTTCTTATGAGCAGGAACAATGGGAACATGCAACAGATTCCTCTGTATCTGGTGATATTTAGGTCTGTTTGAAGCAGTTCCAGTCAGCCCAAGGCTACCAGTGTGGTGCTGACCACACGCAACCTCCCAGCAGTTGTTGTATGAGAAAATGCTGTGGGCTTGTGCACAAGTGGAACCAGCTTTTTCCTACCCTTTATTGGCCTGATACTCTTCCTAGCCAAGCTCATGATTTTTGCTGACTGATTTCAGTAAGAGAAGAATTTTAATCCCCAAATACTCTCATTATTTTAAAAATCCTTCATGTAAAGATAAAACACACAAGCATCTAAAACCAGAAAAAAGGGTCTTTCTCTCTAAACACAGGAACCTCATACAAACAGAAACAAGTGGAAAAAAAAGAAAAACCAAGACTCTGTAAGTTACCATTTTGCAATGAAAAAGCTAATGTGTATTGCAAAACTGAATGGATTTTACTCTACACGTTATATCTAAAATGTAGGTGTTCACATTCTGGCACAATCCAACCAGACAGGAGACTGTTCGAAGTCCTGCCAACAGTTACTTTGTAGCTTGAGCAGGTTGTTTCCCTTTATTTTGAGCATTAAATCAGCTGAAAAAGCCAGCAGACCAAATTCTTCTCCTGGGAAAGTGGTCTTTACTCACCCCACCACCACACACACTCACTTCAAATGTTACTACTTGGCCAGGGAGTAGGAAACAAGCTAGTTCCCTTTTCACTGCTTAAATGGAAGCAGATTATCCCATATTATTGCCAAATGGGGGAAGCTAAAGTCACAAGAAGCGATCATGTGCTTGATAATGTTTGCACACATGATGATCACACTTTCTAGTAAGCTAATTAGGGTATTTTGGCACATAAAACCCATAAATGTCTTAGAAGACATCTATGCTAAGATACTTATAAGAGAAATTACCTGCTATGCAGAAAACTATTCAGCTAGAAAAAACAGAGGAGATGGGGGGTAGGGGGGCGCAGTTTTCCAAGTTACTGCCTTTAATAAACAAAAAGGTTAAAAAAAAGAGCTAAAATTTAGGTACTCCTTGCAACATACTTGCCTTGCAGCCAGACAAGAATCGTTTACAAACCTAGTGGACAATGTAATCCTGTAATCCCTGTGCTGCAACAAAAAAACCGAAGTGCCAACAAAAGTATGTGGCTAACTCAGGATGGAGGACTGCTTGTCATTCCACGAGACCAGACAATATTAATGTCAGCACTGGATCTTCCTAACTACTCCTTTGTTGTAGTTTACTATAATAATGTTTGAAAAAGAAATGTGAAAATAAATGCTTTTTAAAATTCTCACATCAGGTGTTAAAAACCCAGAAACATTCATCACGTCTTAGAATTAAAGCTACCATATTTTTTACGAGGCTTCAAACAGGAAAACACATTGGTATAGTAATGATCAAGAAAATGGAAAAAGACAGCCTGTTTTATGCAAACAAGAAAAAGTAAAAAATGTATTGCAAAATTAAAAGTGATTAAAACTGGTTTTCTGCATTTTTCTCCAATTGCATGAAATGAACAGCAAAAGAAAGAAAGAATTTCTTTTCCCTCCAATTTTAGAGATCAACATACCCTAAAAAGTATCTCCACATATTTAGGCAAAATTCTGCGAATGCCAAACCCTAATACTTTGTGTTTATCTCCTGCTGGAAGAGATACAAATTATGGTGAGCAGGCAATGTTTACTGCATCTCACATTGCATACTTCTGAGACTAGATATGTGTGTGTGTAGAAACAACTGTTCATGGTTACAATTTTCTTGAAACCTTACTAAAGTGGCAGCAACACAGCACTCCATCTTTCCTCACACATGCATATTAAAAACTTCCAGATATAGAGACAGAAGCTCATTAACAAACTGAAGACAAGTAAGATGAAGCATCCTTAAATTATTATTTTCCCATTAATTGTTTTGACATTACAAGATAAAAATCTGTGAAGAGACTGTCACAGCAAAGCAGTGTCTATAAAGCCTTATGTAAAGATAATAAGCCTTTACAGATCAGATTTTAGTCTGGTTCCCCGAGACGCCACCTATTTCAATTTGTCAAATAAAAATAGCTAAACATCTAAGAAATTAAATCAGCATTAGTGTACGCTTAAAATTTTTAAGCTCTGAGAATTGTTATAGATGTAATGTCAACCATATGCTTGGTATCTAGCTGAATGATCATCACTTTATCTGATGGTAATTACAAATTCTCATGTACATGTTGAAGAAATCTATTTGCATGTTACATAAGCCATAGTGCATTATGGCTTAATAAATATAAAACCCAAATACATCAATTTTTTCCTTCCTAAACTGAATTATGCTTCTTTTAAAAAAAATTACGTTGTATCATGTACAGCTTTTTATCTTACATTAACAAGATCAAAGTATGCCTGATTAAAATATCAAGGAGTGTTTATATTTTGTTTCCCGGACATTCCAATTTCTTATTTCCTCTATCAAGAACAATCAATAATTCATTGCAAAAATGTGGGCTTCACATTTGTTTCCAGTAGTCATTCCACTGCCCTTTCACTAACATGAAGATGGCCATAATCCAGTCTTGACAAGTACCCATCTCATTAATGCCTTTTTAATCATCAAGGATGGAATCCCTGTCAAGTTCTAGATAAATTATGTCAAAGCACATTCAACACACAAAAGCATCATTCTCTCATACATTTCAGTATAAATGGGTTTATTATGGAAATCTGAAGTTAAAAAGCAGTGGGCAACAACATAGGAAAAAGTAAAAGAGAACACGTAAGAGCAGGGGGTTTAATTATATGTTGAAGTACCAAGGGGGGTTTTTTGCTTTGGGTTATTGGGGTTTAAGTTTGCTGGGCTTCGATTTTTTCTCCCATCCCTGTCCTCCCTTGTATCACAACAAGATATGAACTCTCAGGATTACTATTTCTTTTTCCTCCCAGCCCTGTTCTGCCGCCACCAAAACGCTTCAGCCCTGTTCTTTCCCTCTCTTGTTTTGCACACTCCTGTCTGACAATTTCTTACACAGCATTGCCTCAGGGCTAGCACAGGGTTCACCAAGAGCACAGCAAAACAGGGGCTATGATTTCAGTTTCAATGCTAGTTCTTCAGCCAGGAGCTGCAATTGCAGCAAAATGAATCCAGCTTTAATGACACAGCTCCAGGCTAAAGCATGTTAAGTATCTCGGGGCAGGGGGGGATCGGTGCACAGACTGGTCAGCACTAGGAGAACTAAAACATGCAGAAAAATGCTCACACACAAATTCAGAGAATTCAGGAAACCTTGAAACAAGCATTCACCAGTACTAACTTCAGTCAAGTGAGTTCTCTCCCTTGACTTCCTCCAGAAGTAATGAAGGAAGAGAGTAACTCGGCAGGAACCTAACTTTGATCCTTTGAATCAGCCCAGGAAAAACTTGTCTCCCATTAACTACAGAGAAGATTAGCTTTTTTCAAAATCTCCCTTTTGTCTCTATTCAGCCCATGCAGGCAGACTTTTAAAGTTTGTAATTTGGCAAATGAATTATAAAAGAGATACCCCTGACAAAAAGGCCACTTGCTCCTACATTTCAAGGCAGTGCTCCAATTATTGATCTCAGTAGATGAAGCTAAATATTTTTAGCTGCTGGAATTATTTTGAATGTAAATCATTTTTTCTCCTCATCTTATTTCCAGAAACTGTGCAAAAGTTTAGTCCAAAAACTTATAAACGCAAAGAATAAAAATTCAATTGTAACAGAAAGTTTAACACATGCATGTATAAATGTAGTGCTCAGGCCCATCAAAAATATTGTACCTTGACTGCCGTAAGTCATTCCAGTGAGGTGCAAAATTGTCTCAAGTCAAGCAATGGCAAATTTCCATACCTCTAAATACCTGCCACATTGAGAAAAAAGCCCCACAACAGGGAAGAGTAATACAGAACAATCCGTTCTCAGGGGTCAGTTGCAGTGCTATTAAACATTATCACCACTAAGCACATACAATGTTTCTTAACCCAGACCCTTATCTTCAAAAACAAAACTAAAATAATGTGAAGGCTGAAAGCTCTGCTAAATGCCCTAAAAACCACATCCCTCCCCATCCAGAGAGTACCACCACAAAGCCCTCAGACCTATGCCTCCTTACTTCTCTTCTTGCTCTAAAAAAAAAAAGGAATAGCCTTGCAGCAACATACACTAATTTAGCTGCATTTCACCACATGCTTTTTCGGTAGAAATTTATAGCTTTGCCAGTAGTACAAAATAAATACAATAAATATATTCAGACCATACAAAATTGTAACTTAATCCTTCATTTTAGGAGTTTCTGTATTCAAACATTTAAGCAATGCATCTCATACCTTTTACTGTTGTATTAACTGACCACATTATAAAATTTTTTTTATAGAAGTCTTGTAACACCTTAAGATCTTAAAAATACATTTCAAAAAAGCTACCCTATCTAGTCAAGGCAAAGCAAGACAACTACCACACAACTGAAGGAAATTTCAAATACATTTCTGAATCCCTTTCTAGATGGCACTCATTTCAATAAAGTGAAACTAAGACATAATACTTTTCTGATAATATGTGATGAAAAACTTTCTTGCTATTATCTGTGGCTGGGTTTTGGAAAAGTTCATGCGGAGCTGATAGCCAAGTGGTAGCCTTAATGCTTTGAGGTTTTTCACAGTTAAAGGAGGAGCTATGTTAATACATCCATATTCACTGAAGGCTTCTAGGCATGCCCGTGAAATAAGATTTTGAACATCTGCCAGACAAAAGAAATCACCTATCTTTGCATTGTCTCGTCTGACTCATGTTGGCTAAGCATCTCCTCACTAACACTGCAACAGGACTTCTCACACTCAGGCTTTCTGATTACCATCCATAATTACCCCTTCCTTCCAAAGACACTGTAACTCTTTCTTACAAAGAAGAATATAGAATATTTTATGTTTTGATATTTCATAAAGATCAGGAGAAAAAGAAAATCGAGTGAAATACGCTGATAATAAAAAAAAAAAACCTCTAAAGATTTCGTGCTTTTCCAGATATTGCTCCTTTTATGTTTATTAGGTTCCACCCACTGAACTTAATGGCATTGCATGAACATATCCAAGAAGAGAATTTGGCTAAAAGTGGTTACAAAGTATGGCAGTGGGTCAATATTTACATTTCTCTGCCAAGGGCAATAGAGTGTTGAATATTATAAACATTCTGCTGGGCTTCAGGGTTGCTGTATGCCAAGTTATTCTCTTCCCACATATGGACCAGAAACTTCTGAAAGCAGAGGCAGCGATCCTAGGCTTTAAAGCAGCTTATGAAAGTTGGCCCGTGAAAGCCCCATTGACTGGGCATTTCATTCCTCAGCTTTCCTTCACAGTCTCCTAGCATAACGGATGCCATACATATAAATTCATGTCCCCATACATCAAATTTCTCCAGTTATTCAGCTGTCTCAGTGCCTAATTGGATTTTTAAAAGCAATGAGTAATTTATCATTTATTGATTTCAATGGAAGTATGCATTCACGTGATTACCTGAGTCTGTAAGCATGCTAACATACTTACAGACTAGACTAATAATGAGATCACCTAATTGGATACTCCAATTTTGTCATTGCTAGTGGTGTGACTTCCAAAGATGCTGAGTCTTTGCAAATTCAAGGGACTCAGAGCTTTGTAGATGCTCAGCACTTCTGAAAAAGCAGACACTAAGCATACCTGCCCTAATCAGAAGAAGAAGGCTACCTTTGATCAAGTATGCCTGACACAGCATGTTTATTTAAAGTGCTGAAGTATCATGCACTGTATACTGAGACAGTCTGCCTGAACAGGAGACTAAGGGGTCCTTCCACTTTCATTCAGCGCAGACTTGACATTCTAGCAGCTGTGTTTAGGTAGGCTGGAAGAACAAAAACAGATTCATATTTCAAAGATCCTTAGCACATACATCAAAAAGAGAAGGTTCAAACTGAATTGTCTTTAAAACCTGTCTTTGCTAAACACAGTGTAGCCTCCGTGCTGTCCTGCTCTTTGAAGCAATGGGACCAAGGACACATATCCATTTCTGTGAGACCTACTTTGGAATTTATTTATTTATGCCTGCTTGGAAATTTGGCTGGCACATCCCCATTGCCCAGCCTGTTATTCGTGTAGCAAGAATCTACTCTACTGGAGACATCCTGATGGAGTAAAAGTGTACCTAAACACTACAAACAGCTAATGCCAAAGGAATGAAACAGAGTAAGGCAGTGAAAAATTCAAGCACATACAAAAGTTTGTCAGGGAGATAAAGACTACAATTTCTTGAAATACTCTCACCTTTGAGATACGCTTTTTATCTATGCCCTTCAGGGAGCTCTCACCCTAGCCAAAAATGGAGCTCAATGCAACAAATTATCTACTTCGTCCATTCTAAGCTTCCCATTAAGTTGTGGTGATAAAAAAAACCTGTGTTTCTTCAGCATTTAATGTGGAAATCTATAATATAGAAAAGATTTAAACAATATAGGGAAAAGGTTTTATCTTATTAAAGTAATCTTATTAGTACTAATGTAAGGTGCAGAGCAATATAGCACTGACAGTTGTGTTGTGCTTTTTTTTAAACAAGACAAAAGAGATTAAAGTAAATATTATAAATATAGCTTTGGTTAGGTCACAAAAAGGGTAAAAATCAAGATATTAATAGACCCAAGACTAAAAACAGACCTTTGCTTCCATTGCCAGAAAACAGTTTCAAAAGAACTAAACACAATCACATGACACAGTCTTGTAGATCAGCAGGTCTTGATTCTGCCTCTGAAAACTTCTAGGTGAAGGTTTTGGACTGCACTGGCCCATGGATTTGAATCCATGAACACACTGGGGTCTAGGTGGGATAGCAGGATTTCTCAAATGCTTTTATACTACAGGCTATGTCTTAAAAGTCTTACATGCAAAGATCTTGCCTTTCATAGGAACCAACAGCATTCCTTTTCCTTTCACAAGTCATATAACATCTTTTCAATGACTATAGAAGTTGCTTACGTACAAGAGCAATATTAGCAATGTCGTTTTGTCTTCCTTTTAATGCAATTTTAAAATTGAAAATGAAGAGGACACAATGAGTTAGCTCTCTAAGGATCAAATACTTGCCACACACTTCCCAGACCATCAATAACTTGTGAACCACAGAGTGAAAACAGTTTATGACATAGTGGAAGGTCAAGATAAATGTAGGTGAACAGTGAGTTTTGCTCATTTCACTTTACTACTCAAACAAATCTTAGCACTGTTGCCTTAAATCCATAGTATACACAAGGGCTAATATAATAGCAAGTGATATTTAGTAGCATTTTAAAACTAGGTAATGAATTGAGCTTAGAAGGTGGGGGCGAGGATTTAGGGGGAGAAGAGGAAATCAAGGACAAGAGCGGGTATGCGTGAGAAAGGAAAATGTTTTTCCAATTTTTGATTAGCCAGATTCTAAAGATTCTTTAGTCAAAGAAAATATTTAAGATGCAACTACACAAAGCTCTCCACTCCTAAAACAAATAGTGTTGCTGGTTACTCTTTTTCTAGTAAATGCTTAGAAAGTTAAGGTTTTCTTTGGGGCTTTTTTGGGGGGGGACGGTGGGGGGGTGGAAGGGGAAGAAGTTATTTGTTGGTGTTTTTAAAGTACTTCTTTTCAGTTATCAGAATGGAAACATTATGTAAGTTAGAAGAAAGAAAAATACTAAACACCAAAATACTACCTGTTCAACTGCCACTGAAAGCTTTTTAATTAACAATTGGTCTGATTAGTCTTTTAAATCCCAACACAAGAATTTAGAGGAACAGGAATATTAAGAATTCTTAAAGATGAGCTAAATAAAGCTTTCACCCTTGGAGAAGACTGAGGGTCTTCCTAATTCAAAAGAGTTTTATAGAGACAGGTTTTCTATTTTCTTCTTTAATAGATTCAGGATTTATTTCCTTGGTTGTCCAGCATTCTTTCTATTTTCCAGATAGTCCTGTTTGCTTGGTTAGTCACATGCAGACAGCTATTGATATAGTGCAACTGTAGGTTTCTGCACAACATAGTCCAGACAATGAACACTTAACTGTTATCTTTAGCTCAGTCTATAGCTAGAAACAGAATTATATCCTAGCTCAGTCATCAGTTCCCAGAACTCAGCTGGAAACGAAATTAATGGTAATCTCAAAGCTCCCTAAAATATCTGTGTCAACAGTAAATAAAATGGACAGAAGCTGAAGGAACCTGAACAAGGTGTTTCCTACATAGTCAATTTTGCTCACATCTGAACTCCTATAATGTTTAATTCAAAGAACTTGTTTCTTGTTGCCAGTAGTTTGCATGAGTTTGATGCCAGCTGGCAAAAGCCAGCCTGTCACCTCAGTAAAACTACCTTCCCAAACAGCACAAGCCCCCAGCAAAATGTCAGCACGGACGAGCTCCAATTGAGAACATATGCCCTCGGCTCTTCTGACACTGTCCTTTCACAGTATAGCACCTTCCTCAGCATGGATGCATGGCACTGGGAAAAGCAGCCAACTCTGCATATGTTCCAATAATACAGCAACACTGGCAGCTGTGGGCTGGCAAGTTTTTGGAGTGTTGTGCACACCAACACAGGAATAGAGGAGGTGTGGTTTGCATTCTAGGATTTAATTTAAATGAATACAATTTTCTTGAGGCTTAAATTCCTCCTCCTTCCCTCCTTTTCTACCTGATAAATTAAAAGGGAGGAAACTTTAAGGGGAAGGAGGGAGAACAGAAATAAAATACGCCCTTGTCGCTGAGGAAGACAATGTGCTAACAAAAATGCAGCCACGGTAACTTAGCAATTACATCCCAGCCTGTAGTACGATAATTAGAACTGAGGAGGTCACTTATACCTTGGCTTCTACATAACAGAAAGGGAGGCATGAACATCAGTTTCAGTACTTTCAGATGACTACGATTTCATTACTGAATAAACTGACAACTGCTTTAGTCATGAAAGAAAAGATGCCAAATATCAAGTTTTAACAGTTATCTTTGAAAAGCCACTTTTCCAAAAGAAGTTACAAATCAAGCAGACCAACACAGCACACACAGTATATCCTACACATTGCAGTATGCAGAGAAGTGCTCTTTTTTAATTGCTCAAACCTGTGCACATAGCATGTGGTCAAAACACTTCTCATTCCTGTCTGATAAATGGTATCTGTCAGACTGAATCAGACACGCTGACTTTGCCAGACTCAGCCCAAATGACAGTGCGTTTTCAAGCTACGCTGCAAGGCAGCATGCCACAGATAAGAACACTGTGGTAAGATCATGACTTACTGGCACAAGGTAAGTAGGTTTTTGAAATTGGAAGCAATGAAGCTATTTGCACGTTTGTATGGTAACATTTATTGCTGCAAGAACTTCTTCTGGGTCGTTGGAAACGAAGCATTTGAATACCATTCCCTTAGATTTTAATGACACATTATCTAGTCTTAAGTATGCCAGGTGAAAAATAACCAATAAAAAATAGCTTTCTACTCAGAGGAAAAGATACAACTTTAATAAATCAGGCTCTTGCTTCATATACAACCAAACAAATAAAAGATTCTAGTTCTTGGATTACCAAAATTCAACAGCTAATATTGCTGCTCAAGGGACAGTATCTCAGTAGACATCTGGAGAACCCACTGATTAATTAATAGATTCATTAATTAGACAGCTGTAGTGTTAGAAGAGAATTTAATTGTTTGGATTAATAACCCTACTAATTAGTCCTAAAGAAAATCATCATCAACCCATAGAGATGAGAAAACACTGACTTCCTAAATGCCCATCTGCATGATTAGCTTCACATTTCCAGAAGACGTTAACTAAGTACCGACAGACTTACAAGACTGTAAGTGCCATAGGAACATCCAGAGCAAATCTAAAGCTGTGATTTTTCTGGTATATAGCATATATACACCACTGAAGACAAATGCTACTAACAATAACTTACCTATTTCTTGATTCTGAAGTATGGCCCTGACATGGGAATCTGGGAAAAGCAATTATAAACACTAAGCCTGTTATAAACACTAAACTGAGGCAGCCTATGAATATTACTTAATTTAAAATCCTCAAGGTATGCAAGTGACACACAACAGCAAAGAGGAGCCTATGCAAAACCACGACAGGGCTGCAGGGCTTGTGAATAATCTTACTTGTCTTATCTCACCAAGATAGACATATCCCTTTCTAGAAAAGAGATACTGAAATTATATGAGGTATTTCATATGAGCTGTAATCATCTACTATGTGTGACAGCCAGCTTAGAGTTCTGTTTAATAATGAGCTAAAGACCTCACTGCAGAATGTTCCTGTCAACAGAGTTGAATCTGACAGTATGTCTGTTTGATGTTAAATATGCTAAAAATTCTGATGCTGGTTTTCCTCCTTTGTGTCTAAGTTATCAAATGTACAATGCAGGTAGTACATAAAGGAGTATCATTAAAATAAATTAGTGAATTTTGTAAAGCACAAAGATGCTTCACTGTCATTCATCTCAAAAATCCCACAGATAAATGGGTCATTTTGCATGGAATATAATTTAATTAGCATACAAAAATGCAGTAGGGATATATAGAGAAGGAAAAGTGACATTTTGCACATCAAACATCCCACATGATAAAGTTCCAAACCAGTTGAAAAAAAACCCCTATGAAATAGTTACACATGAAAGGAGAGGAGATAGGGTAGAGTAGTTAAAATTGCACAGGAAGCCACAATTTGACATTTTTTTTCCGTTCCGAGTACTTGCTTCTGCAGACATAATATTCTCTTCCTGCATTCATGAATTCTTTAGCTTTTTAGGTCTTTGCATGCTGTTTATTTTTGGAAAATGAAGTGTATCGGCTAAGTCAAAGACTGAAAGAAACCACACCACATCAAATTATAAAAGCTACTTAGTTAAATAAAAATTCACAGAGTGCCTTGTAGAATCTTAATGGGAAAGAGATAGCAAGGATGTTTTTAAAATTCTACAGCATCACTTTATGCACAGCTTCCTCTGAGTAAAATCAACCTCTTCATGAATGTGTGTCAGATTATTATAATAGACTACATGACATAAGGAAAGAAACCTATAGCTCAAGTGAAACTAAACTTAAATACATAGAAATCTTTTCATTGTTAGCTCTGGTCAGTGCTTATTTTACCTGCACTGTAACGCTTAGATATTACTATCAAAATCAATATTTCTTCTCACAAACACCTACAAAATTCTGCAGTTGTAGGTTAAATCAGAAGTTTCTTAACAGAATATTGATCAAGTAAGTTTAGCCATTAACTTCTGTCCTACCAAGTACCTGCACACTTGTGTGTACCATAAGCCCAGTGCTTCCAAAACACACTACAACTCACCCAAAATGCAAACTGCAGAGCAAGAATGGAGTAGTGAGTGGGAGATGCACTCAGAGAAACCTTCAGAGACTGCTTGGGTAAAGACAGGGTAGAAAGATGTTGTGGTTGACCACGTCTGGACACCAGGTGCCCAAAGCTGTTCATGGGTCAAGGTAAGGACAGGGAGAGGTCACTCATCAGTTACTGTCACAGGCAAAACAGACTTGACTTGGGGAAATTAGTTTTGTTTATTACCGACCAAATCAGAGAAGGACAATGAGAAATAAAACCCAATCCTGAAAGTACCTTCCCTCCAACCTCTCTCTTCTCCCCACGGTTAACCTCACTCCTGATTTCTCTACCTCCTTTCCATGAGCAGTGCACTGGGACAGCGAATTAGGATTGTGGTCAGTTCATCAACCTCTTGCTCCCTCCTCACACTTCCCCTGCTCCAGTGTGAGGTCACTCCCACAGAAGACGGTCCTCCATGAACTTCTCCCATGAGAGTCCTTCCCACAGGCTGTACTTCTTCACAAACTGCTCCTGTGTGGGTCCTTTCCATGGGGTGCAGTCCTTCAGGAACAGACAGCTCCAGTGTGGGCCCCCCACAGCATCCCAAGTCCTGCCAGCAAACCTGCTTCAATCTGGGCTCCAGAAGCCTGCTCTAGTGCAGACTTGCCACACTCTCACAGCCTTCTTCAGTCATCCCCCTCCTCTCCACCATCACATCTCCCCAGAGCACATAGTAATAACCAAATTATAGGCTAGAACACATTGGAGCACTTTTTGCCCCCTGTTGAACTGTATCTGCAAAGTTTCTCTGCACAATGACACAATCGGGGTTAAAAATAAAGAAGGGGGAGGGAAAAAGGAAGTAAATAACTCCATAGTCTAGGACAAAGACATCCATCCACTTTTTTACCAACCAATACCTTTTCCTAACAGAATTATTTGTTTTATGCATTTATTATTTCTATTTCATAGAGGATAAACACACAGGTAGCAGAATAGAGACTACACTACTGAGAAGTTCCCCGTTAAAATTGTCTGTTTCATTTAGCAACTTTTACAGTTCTAAGAACAACTACAACTAAGTGAAGATGTCCTCTAAATAACCTGGAAAGACGATAAATTATTCAAAAAAAAAAAAAAATTGAGATGGATCATGCACTGGGATGAAGGGAAAAATCCCCACATTATTTCAGGCTCCTTTTATACTGCATTTATAAAAAGAGCAAAAGATTTTTTTCAACTGCCAGAAAAAGAACAAATGTGAATTTTAAGAAACAAGTAGAAAATAAAGCAAAATACATTCAGAGAAATATTGTGTGTGAGAAACCACCTTCCTGCCTTCTCTAAGTATACCAAAAGTTAACAAAACCATTCTAGAGAAAAAAAAAATTAACATTAAAGCCTATGGTAGAAAAATTATTCAAGTACATTTATTTCAGGGATAAAATCCACAAACTCCTATTACGTGGTGTTAAGGAAAGATATCTATTTAGGTTGCGGTGACTGCATTAAATAAGTGTATTTCATCACTGCTGCTGCCAAAACAGACAGTATAGAAATGTGTCTGACAAGTGTAAAGAGAACCTGAATGATTTATTATTTGCATTACATTAATAACTGAAGTGTCTGAAGGAAGATGAACCAAGGGATCAACTGGTTAAAAATAAATCACTGACATTGCATTTCTAGAAATAACCTTTATCCATAACTTATAGAGTGACTTTTTCATATTACTTTTTCTTCTGCATTTGACACTCTTTCCTCCTGATGCCTATTTAAGAAAGTATCACATATAGTCAACGATTCTGTTTACCTGACAAATAAAAGAAGTTCCCTAACATAAGAGTTATTAAATTACACATTTGAATTGCAAACATCAATGAAAAGCAGATTATTTTCTTAGCATGGAAGAGACTTATTGAACAGAAAAGTAATCTAAAGGAAAATGTATTGAATCAAACTACTAAAATTAAGCAAAGAGCAGGGGACTGCTGTTGATGGCTTAAGCAGCACCTCTAAGGTCCTTTAGCTTCCCCTTTTTCCTTATTTTTTTTTTGGCATTTTGACATTTGAAAAAATAAATTACTCAAAGTATGTAATTATTTAGGGTGGTATAGATTAAGACAATTAAGAACCTTTTTTTACACCCTTCAACTGTGTTATCAGAGAGAAGACAATTTCTAGCTATGTTGAAGCATAACTGCACTTAGTCTTTAGTAACTGGTAACCATCGGCAGATGACAAGTGATCTGTCAGTCAGCAGATTAAAGGTAATGCCAGAGGCCCTGCTACTACTGCAAAAGATTTCTTTAATAACCTTAAACATATACAGAAGATATTGTTACTGCTACGGTTCCAGCTACTGGAATACCTCTTGCAGCTGAACTAATTATTATTAAAACACTCTCTCCTTAAATGGTTTCCATCATTATGCTGTATTGAGAGCAGAAAAGCGCAATAAAACCCAATTCACCAATCCAACAAATGTGCATTTGTTTTAAGAGAGAGTAATTTTTATGGTAGATGATAAAAAAAAAAAGAAAAGGAAGTTAACATGAGAAAACAAATGTCACACAAAATTAAAAAATTAAGTGACAAACCCACATGGAAACATACACTTGAATACTGGAATGGGAAGAGAGAAATCTGGGACAATGGGTTTTTATACCTGTGCTTGACCATAAGAGAAGTCTTGTGACACCAGTATACTTAAATGTGATTTTCGTTTCTTTGTTTAGATACTAGCAGTGGAAAGAATAGAGTTTGGGGGTTTTTTGGTTGTTGTTTGGGGTTTTTTCTTGTTTTGTTTTTAATATGCATGTCAGCCAAATAATTTTGAGTGTCAAAATATAAATGTCGAATTCAGCCTGCCTTTCTGTCAAGAACACGCAGAGAATATGAGCATGTTGCCAACTTCGACAACACTGTCAAAACTATTAACAGCACTTTTTTTTCCTCAAGGCATATGGTTCAGTAACAACCCAATGAGCTTCCATTTTTTAATAATGTGTTATTTGTAGCTGGGTGAAAAGCTTAAAAACCAAAAAAGCAAAAATAACAGACAAAAATGAATTGACGATAATACAGTGACAACACAGCTGTAGTGGCCTGGAAGAGCTAATAAAGGACTACTGCACTCAGTAAGATCTGTGGATAGCAGTGCCCTAAAACTAATCAGGAAAGAGTTAGAGAAATGAAGAACCACTATCAAGAGCACAAGTACCACCAATGTGAATATAGCATCAAAGTCTCGAGTATGCGCTCCTCATGCGATCGAAAAATCATGGCAGCTCCTCACACCATCCAGCACAAGGGAGATTTGCTGCAGAATCCTTTACGTTGGGAAGAATGAGGGTGATGAATGCAGTCAGAGCAAATGCTCTCCACTGCCCAGAACTGGGTTAAATTATGCCCACTGCTGAGCCAGCACTCCTATTCCTGAGGACGCAACTGAGATTTTCCAGAATGAGCGTGTAATAATTTCACAATACCGTTGCTCACAACCATTAAGAGCCATCTATTAGACACACCTACAGATGTGGTGCTTTTTTTTTTCCTTCCTTCCTTTTATGAAAAGAACATATTTGTACTCATGGGCATGAAACTTTCCCTGGTTCCCAAATAGAACACAGAAAATTGAACTGAAACACCATCAAGAAGTTGTAAGGACAGCATCCTTTCTCCCTCATTCACCTCATCCTCTTCATGGCATGAATTCTCTGACTGTGCTCTGGGCAACAAGTCTGGCCCTTCTAAAAAGTAACACACATTTCCTTCTTTTCACTTCTTTCTGCACACTGCATCCTAGATACTTAACACCTACCTCATGGTTTTTGATAAATACAGTTTTAGAAAGAATGCCACTGCTCTGCAACAGATTCTTGTCTCAAAAGTCCCATATCTTTCCGTAGGACTTTCTGTCAAGGTAGTTCAATGGAAAATAAGTAAAACTGCACCACAACCAACACATTTACATAACAGATATGCTCCACAGGGCACAGGATATATTCAATGTGCACATCAAGTATAGCTACACTTTCACCACCTGCTCCACATTCATATCACAAATGCATGAAAATGTTTAAAACTATGATAAAAAGTAAAAATTATGATTCTTTAATATCTCATTTTCAAGGTGCATTGGCACTTCCCTGAAAGAGCAGCTCTTTTCATGGCTCTTTAGTGTGCTGTATTATGGAGTATCTTATACTGGATCTTATAAATCAAATCAAGAATATATATATATATATTAGTTTAATACAGATACTATTTGTTCTGGATACATCTCCACCATGTAAGAGACTATCTTTGCATACTTTCACTGTGAATTATTTAAAAAAACCCCAAGCAACCTAAAAACCCTAAAAGCACCAACAAAAAACCTGCTATCACAATAGGCTGACTTTCAGGCAGCAGATAGTCAAGTAAGAGTCACAAATATACAACATTTAATTCTTGATTCCCTTTTTAATGGTCTTAAGTTACATGACTGTTGATAAATAAGTAGCAATAAAAAAGGAAACCCATTGAAGAGAAAAGGTATTGCAATTAAAATAAGTTCTGAAAAAACTATTGCCTTTAAATTTAATTGCTCTGGATTTATTTCTATTCAACTGTGGACAATATTAAAGCCACTGGAGTCCTGTACTTCTTACTGTAAGTTTCAGTCTCTATATCTGCAAATCAGCTTGCGTGCTGCTGAAAGTACAAGTGATACAATTCACGGTACATTTGGAAAATAGCAACAAACATCTCCAAAACCCTTGAATCAGTAAAGCTATTTTTTTTTTCAAGAGCTACTATACAATACAGCAAAAAGTAATAGAAGGTATCTTTCTGAGTATAATTTCAGGCATTAACATTTTCATAACTATTAATTTGGCAGAACATTTCTTTTCATTCAGGTACCCGATAATACATGCAGATCTTTCACAATACTTGCACCAAAATATTATATTACTCCAATGCTGTGACAGATAAGGGATTAGTGAGTGTTGCCACTTTAGGGCATTTTTCTCCCTCTCAGCAAATTGTTGTTTTCCATTTGATATCATCTCTCTGTACGACATCATACTGTTTTGGGAACAGTAGCCCAGGTTGGTCCCAGGTTCTGCTCCACTTCTCTCATTAGAGCTCTTTAATGTTTTTTACACTCTTACATGCAGTGCTTTTCATCCAGCTCTGTACTGCCCAAAGATGCTTCTCAAATCCCACATGCCTATAAACCTAGACCAAAAGAATCCAAACACCTCATACATTCTTACAGCTCCATGTTTCTGGGTTTTGTTTCGCTCTGTTTGTTTTTTTCTCTCACCTTCATTCTGTGCTTCTCATGTTTTGGAAGAGCATGAGGCAAAAACTATTTTGTCAGGAATTCTTAAATCCTGTTAAAATTTTAATCTTTCTTCCTCTTGCCCTGGCAGTTCATTTCCCCTACAGTAGGATGATGGCTGTACCTCATATTGGAGCATGCAGCAGGGAAAAGAACGGTTTTACAGGAAACCATTCTATTTCAGTATTACAGATTCCTATTACATAATTTATTCTTAGGAGCAGTAACTCACAGATTAAAGGGGTAGATACACACATGCAATACCAGGTAGACCAGAATATGTAAATTTTAGTTCTGAAATACTGAAAAGCTGAGGGTGCTCTTTATTCCTCTGAGCCAGTTTATGATGACATGGCAAAGTAGGTCCAAACCAGGAAGGATGACTGAAATCAAAGCCATGTGCCACTGTGTTAAGTGCTGCCAACACTGGCTGTGAAAGTGTTCCTCCACCAGTCTTAGGATTTCTGTGTAAACAACCAAAGCATGTGCCCTCTCTCAACTGAGCTGGCTCAAACATCTGACTGACAGCTTGCTGCCTTTAATGAACTGGAAAAATGTGTTTTCTGCCTCTGCAGATTTGGGCAAGTTCAGCTCTGAGAAATCATGAGCTGCTCTTTGCCCTCTCCATCATCCCACTCCTTTCAACAGTCCACTTTGGGTAATTAAAAAGACAAAGGCTTGTTGTACATTTCGAAATGTTTTCTTGACTCCCAAGACATAGCACTTTATCTTCCCTGTTGCTTTGTGTCATTCAGACAGAAGATTCACATGCTTGGAAGCTGCAAGGCCTCCATGACAAAAGCATTTATTCCCAAATAAAATGGGGTCTTCCTTTTTCTCCTTAATATATGTTTGTATTCATTAGCAAGATGACATTTTTCCACAAAACATCTACAGAACGTAGCAGATCACATTCACAGCACTAACATCTTACAAAGAACCGTGCTGACTCAGGACTGCTGGAGCCAATATCCACATACTGTGTAAAAGACATTATGGAATAAAGATAACTGAGTTGCCCATCACCTAATTTTAACTCCAAGTTGTTTTTTCTTTTTTTTTGTTATGGTAGGAAAGGCATTTTGATTTAAAAAAAAAACACAGGAGGGTGATAGGAAAGCTGTTTCCTTAGCAAAGCACTGCTAGACAGGATGTGGAGGGTGCTACAATTCTTCCTTGCTGTGAAACTAAATTAGTCTCAATGTAGAGCTGACTAATCACTGCAACTGGTACCACTTAACTGTGCAGCAAGAGTCTAAAGTTCAGATCCCATTCTACCTTTTTGTAAAGTTGTTTTTAATTTTTCTTCTTCTTCATCCTTCCTTGACTTCAGCAGTTTTCTCCAGTCCAAAAACCATATCCAGATTAGTCTGCCTGATTTCCTCCTGGCAGCTTCTCCAAGAAGCACATCTCTGCAGTGGCCAGAGGTTTTTCCTGTCAGGGAAGAAGAATCTCCCTCTGACACTCCTCTTGAAGATGGAGAGTACTTTACACAGGAGCTTGCAATGGGCCCCTGAAATCCTTACAGACTGTTTTATAGCTGCTGAATGAGAAGAAATTCTATTTGTGATGAAGGTTTCTGAATCTGTGTCCTGACAGTAGAATAATAAATAAAAACCTTGCACTCTTAACAGCTGCAGCCTCAAAAATCCATGAGTGACTGAGCTCACTGGACCTCAGGCCACAAAATTCTAGATTTCCCCTCTTTCAGTAGTTTTCTTTCCTCTGGTGCATGTAATATCCATTCCCCTCCAGAGACCCCCTGTGACATCTGTTGAAACATCTGCTTCATTTTCTATTCTGCAAAATATCCATAAGAAAACACTCAAAAACCCCACAACTCACAAAAAAAGTACTTGCATTTTTTACACTGAAAACATAATAAAAGCACACATCATTTGGAGAACTTTTAACAACTTGTTCTCATCTTCAGTGACACAGTAACAAGCTTTATAGGGAGAGGAGAGTACACTTAAACACCAGTATGCCCAGTGTATCCTATGACACTTACTTTTCTCTACCAGCTCCAAAGAAAACATGTACATATATACTACGCAACAGAAAGTGGAAAAAACTATATCTCATCATGAATCCACACTTGCAACACTGCCAAACTAAACATAATCAAGGGTAACCGAACACTACTTCTTTCATCATAACCCAGCTTTCTTCCCTCACATGTCCTCATTCCTTTAGCATACAAGGACAAGAACTCAAGGATTTTTCAGCCAAGGTCTTTAGCTTTCTGTGCTCTGCTTCATCCCTAAAAATAAAGTCAAACCAATCAGTATGCTTATTACACACTTATAAATCACTTCAGAAGTGATTTCTCTTCATGATATTTTAGAAGAAATGCACTGTTGAGAAATCATATCTACTGATGTATTTTAATCTAAGAGTCATAAGCTAATTTTCACAACTGAAGGCCCATTGCTCTTGTTCTTTTAAAAAAATCTTTTACAATAATGGATTTAGTACTTATTAAAGATACTGTGTTTGCAGTTCTAAAACAACTATGACCCTATCTACTAATTCTGACAGAGAACAAAATTGAACTTTCAACCTAGAGGTTAAAAGACTTGGTCATCCCTTGCTGCACCTGTGCAGGTAAAGGACAACAGTGTAACGTGGCATAAGAAGGTTAAATGAAGAAACAGCTTCTCAGTAAAACAAAGAAATGATGTAAAGACAGAAATGTTAGAAAATACTCTTAAAAAACATTGTTCAGATTAAGTTTAGCACTGAAGAAAATAATGTCACCTGCAGCTACACATGTTCTTATACCATTCTCCAAATTACACTCCTACCTCTCTAGATCTGACAGCTACCAAAGTAAGTTCAATCTGTTAAAAACACACATACACTGCACTTGCATCACCTGAACACAGCTTCTTTTAGGACCATCACACCAGGAGATATGCTCCAAAAAACCTAGCTATCTGAGGAGTTGCCATTCAAAACAATAAGGACTTCAAGGCGCTGAACAGAACAGCTTTGGTATAGATGTCATGCCAGGCTTCCCAAAGCACAGCCTACAGCACAAGCCACAGCCTGATGCTCCTTGGATGTTTGAGTCCACCCAGATGCAGAAAGTCCATACCTTTGCACTACCTCATTTAGTTCATGTTACTTCTCTGGACAGCATTTCAAACCCTGCCATAACATTGTGAGGAACATATGATTCAAAGCAAGTGGTGCAAGGTAGACTGACTCCAGGATGATCAGCACTGTGTTTATATAAAAAATTTAACTGGCAAGAAAAAAGATGGTCTGCTGGAAAAACAGCCCTTTAAAAACAGCCCAAGTGCTTCTAATTTAAAAACTTAAGACACTCTTCTCCTGACACCCTTTCTCCTGTTGAAAGCAGGATATTTTGAGACAGCCTTAAGAAGAGCAAGTTACAATCAGCATAAGAAAATTAGTCATAAGCATATAGCAATGCACTACTGTATCCTTTTACGGGTACACAAATGTTTTTTCCCCACCAAAATTCCCAATGAGATTTATTTGCAAGCACTAGCTTTCTCCTACAAAACAGTGTTTCCTACTATATAACATATAGATTTTCAACCAAGAAGAAAATGAAGGGAGAATCAATTTTGGTATTTTTCAAGTTCTGCTAGAATAATTTTGAAGAATAAAACCTGATGAGCTATACCTTGTTTCAAATGTATCTACCCTTATTAAATAAATGCAGATGCTAACCCTAAGAATATTATGGGATTATTGCACTAAATCATTTAACACAGCTTTTCATTTTCTAAATCAACACTCTACTGACTTGCCTTAAATAACCTGGGGATTTTTTTCTTCAAAAAGAAAAATTCAGACCTATTACACAATGCAATGTGCAAAGCATCATAGTTGCACCCAGAGGGTGGCTGGGCACTGGAACAGGTTCCCCAGGGAAGTGGTCACAGCACCAGCCTGACAGAGTTCAAGAAGCGTTCAGACAACATCCTCAGGCACGCACATGGTGTGACTCTTGCGGATGGTGCTGTGCAGGGCCAGGAGTTCGACCTGAGGGTCCTTGTGGGTCCCTTCCAGCTCAGGATATTCCATGATTCCGTGATAATACACAAATATTAATTATACTGCAAGCCTCCGTAGTAGTTACTGTCAATAAATCTTTAAACCAACTTAGAGAGATTTCTGAAGTCTTTAACAAAGGCAGATGCCAACTAATACATTTTGACAAGTGGTAGATTGAAGATGGTCATTTTGAAATACTGTGAAAAATAAGAGAACACACAGACTGTTGTGTAAATAGCTGTATTTCAGAATGCTTTATACAGTAAAAGGCTGTCAAATGCACAGTTTCTCTCTTGAAATACCATTTATTTAATAGATCTATTAGTTTGATGCCTTTGATTTTTTTTACTTAATATTTTACTTAATATTGCTGTACAGATCTCAAGGGTCTCTGTTCCAGGCTATTTGTATGCAACTCAAAAGAATTTTAAATTAAACTTCTGTTTTAAACATATTGTTCTGATACAAATGCATCTACATATGTGATATTCATTTAGTGCTGCAGATTGACGTGACATACCATTTGCTTTCTTTTTTATTGTATAAAAGGCCCTTTTTATCAAAGTTGTTGCCTTGATTTTAATGAAGTGTGCAGTTCAAAAAACAGTAAAATACAGGGTTTGCAAAGAGTCCAAGTCACTGCACAACTAGATTTTCTTCCCTTGACATATTTTGTATGAGCACACAAGGGAGAAGATTGAAGTAGAAAAGACTTTTTTATTTTTATCAGTTTAAGTAGAGAACACTCAGCCACTGCATTTAATATCATTCAGAATGACATTGTAGGCAACCACAGTTGTCATATTCATAGCCTGCTTTTTGAGATGGAATAAAAGTCAACCACACAATTTTGTATTTGATTTTCTATTAAGTTTGTTCTTATTTTTATACTTAAAGAAAACAAAGAACTCCAGTGAGTTTATTCAAGGGGTTGCAGTGCCAAGAGACCCCCACAAGAGTGGTTTTCAACATATTTGCAATATTACAGCTCGGTGGAAACACTGAGCAAAACATTTGTATCCACTGAAGCAGACAACTTGGTATGAAAACTTATGAACCCGAATAAAATCTCCAGACAGCAAATAAGAAATTACTTCCGAATTAAATGAGAGAAAAGATACAATTAACGATATAATAATAAACGGAGGAGCTAAAAAAGGTAAGGTAAAATGACAGAAGAGAAAAGCATAAAGTATCCATATAAATTGATCAATGAGACACAGGTACAATCTACAGTGACACAAGACAATCCAATTTAACTGTTCTTAATATACACCAGGAGCCTGAGAAAAGATCTAATTACATCAATTCTGCTACACAATTGGTTTAGAAGCGCTGCTTTCATGATAAACATCAGATGTTAGGATGGCTGAACCTCCAACACACAAAAGTTTCCTTTCAAAGTGAAAGAACAAATACCTTCAGGAAGGAAAAAACACTACAGAATTTATTATCTTTTTTTTTTTTTTTTNCCTACACTTGTAGGTTACTCAGTTTTCCTATGAAGCTACTTCATAAGGGAGATTACAAAACAGAGGACAGAGCAAATGGCAAAGTAAAACAGCATCTGCAACTCCTCTGCATAACTGTTCCCAAGGGTAGCCTGGGGTGGCAGAGCTCCCCCAGCCTACTGCCCACAAGTCTGTCTGCTCTGTGGTCAAGTTAATCTCAAAACTGGATAATCTGCCCTGGGTTAATCAAAAACAGACCTTAGCAAATCAAGACCTACAAATACCATTTTATTTCAGAGAAAACCTGAGCAGAAAGATGCAAGGATTGGGGGAGGTGTGAGGAGGAGAGGTGCAAAACACAGGAAGACTTTCAAGAACAGTCAATATTCAGCATTTGAACTTTTCTTTTAGCCAACTAACATCTGAATAAAAGTAATATTATCTTCCCCACAAAACAAAGACCCAGATACTCAACAACCCCTGAGATTGTTCTTTCATGACTATCATCTTTTACCTAATATTTACAGACAGCAGTACACTGCAAAACCAAAATGTTTTCATTACCCTGGAACTTTGTTTGGTTTTGATTATTTTTTTCACTAAAACTACTGACAATAATGCAGTTACTTGATTTTAATATAACGACTTCATGTGTGTAGTCTGGTTCAGAAACAAAATGGGCACAACTTCACAAATTCGGTATTAAGACATTGATACATTTTTCCCTGCTGTTTGTGCTGGTTAAACACACACCTTTAATTACAGAAATGCATATTTCCCCCAAGCAAGGCTGAAAAATGATTGATAGTCACATTTACAATTTGTTCAAGGATTCTCCTTCATAATTAACCTTCTTACAGCAAGCAGAATACATATCAGAAACATAACAGCATGCTATTTAACTGCTTTTTGAGTTGTATGAGGCTAGACCTTGAATTATCCCAGTGACATAAGATTGTATAAACCAGTGTATTCTGAAAAACATTATTTTTCTTTGAAATATTAAAAAAATTCAGTGAAGTAACATGAATTGTAAATCCCTTAACAATTATGAAGATAACTACTAGCTCCAGAAGACCTAAACATTTTAAAAGCTGTTTTTATTTTATGCTTACAGTTCATAAAACAAATTCTTCTCAACTAATATGATCATGTGATTAGAAATTGGTATTTATAGAAGTTAGTTATTTTAGAAACTGAATTCATAAATTTAATTGAAAAACTTCAATTTCATCTAGGTAATAAAGGACATACTGGATCATTAATACAGAACAAGCAAGATTAATTGAGGTTATTTAAAATAAGAGCATCCAATATAGTAAAAGTATTTTCAGGAGAGGAGCAGAAGGGTGTGAAGATGTAAACTCAAGGCTTCTAAATTAAAAATCATTCAAATCCTTACATATGCATTTCAAGGACTCTACCTAGATAAACAAAGGCAAAACTCCCTGTGCTAAGTTTCAGATCTTTTTGATTAAATTCTCATCTCAGTAAGTAACACACACTCTTTACAATTTGTCAGGGAATGCTTCAACTTGTTTCTACAGACAGATTTTTTCATCTCATCTGTTTTGTACACTGTCTGGTAATGGGAAAGAAGGTGGCATGAGAAACAGATATTTGAATGAGATAAATTATTTCTAAGTTACTTTAATTTTCTACTTCAACAACAAGCAATTTGACTAGATAGCAAAATAAGTTCATATATTCTTCAGCATATGTTAAAGTTTATTAAATGTAGAGCTATTTTCTCCCCTTATTTAACACACTCTCTGTGGAGAATACTTTAAAGTTTTGTTATTTTCCTCACTACCTTCCATAATTCTTATTTCTGGGACTTTCAGATGCAACTCTGCAAGCTCTTCTCTCCTCATTCTCTACACCCCTTCTGCTTGGAAGACTGAAAGAATAGATTTGCCTTCCATTTTTCCAGAGGAGCACAAACTCTTCAGATTACTGAAAATATTTAGACTTTATTTTCTTTAATTTTGTCAGGGTGTTTGGCCTTAGATTTTGGTATTTTCTAGTTTTTGACCTACTGAGTCTTCTGGAACCAGACTGGGAGTGAAGGAACCACAGATGCATACATGCTTTGCTAGAACATAATGTGGAGCTATGGACATAAAAGCCTGGAAATGTATAATTTCATGATGGCTTTTTAAAAAAAAAATTGGAACTATATAGGACCCTGTCAAACTAGGTAAAACTGCACCACATTGAATAAAATAAAATGAATAAACCACTATCAAGCCAGGTGCTTGCAAAGCAGGATATTTTGCTAATCTCCTCCTTCCTAATTATAAGAATTAAGGATGTCTGTAACATTCAAGTGTTATTGAGACTAACTGCAGCTATAGCTCAAGCAAGAGTTTTATTCACCCTTTTTTGAAAACTACCATTTTGGTTGAAAACACTTTGGTTTACTGTCAATTAGAAGAATACTTTGTTTATGATAGGCTCAGCAGAATTGTTGGAAGATCAATTCAGGTGAAAGACTGGGAATTGTTTTTTACCCTCTTCGTATGTCCCAGATTATCCCCTCACTGAACATGCAGTCAGTCAGTTTAAAAAAAGTGGATGCTGAAATATTCTTTCAGTTTCACGATGGACTTGGAAGGTGCAATCATCTGTTTCTGACTCTAGAAACAACAGGCCTCAACTATGTGCCTCTGGTTCACCTTGTGCAGTCAACCTTTTAAACAGTAATTTTAACATCTGATAAACTGTACCTTTTTATTAATAAATACAAGGCCTCCCACATCCTTCATGGCTGGAGCTGGCACATGGCTGCAGACCGCTGCCACCAGCCTACACCTGCTTTGCTCACACTTGGTCACAAGCGCATTTTACTTGCAGTGGCAGTCAAATAAAAATTTCAAAATACTTCAAAGCTAAGGTGTTACTCAGTGGAGATAATGGCATCAAGTATAGTCCTGCTGCAACAATGGCTTTAAGTAAATAGAAAGAAATGAAGAAGTTACATTTATGCTGTCTGAAAAGAATAAAAAAAAACCTTCAGAGATGAATGTCCCTCAGAAAACCCAAATCAACAGGGAAATACTTTTAGAACAATACCTAAATAAAATCAAAGACCTCATACACTCTTATATAAGTACTCTCATTGTTAAACAAGCCCCAGAATGATTTTTCAGGGACTGGGCAGATTTCCTTATTCTTACAGAATTTCACTGAATTAAGCCATTAGCACTAGTTCCTAAAAATGTTCAACCCTTTGAACCATTAAAATGAATCAGTGATATGCGTGACATTCAGTCCCAGGGATGATTCCTTATTTTATCCTGTACATATTTGAAAGACTGCTTCATTTTTGAAATAATAAATGTTGTCATTTTTATAAAAGTCATGATACAAAATACAACCATAAAAGATTTTTCCGGTCTTAAATTATGTTTAAAAGTTTATTTCCTTCCTAATGTTCCAGTGGAATGACATTTTGGCAGAACTAGATGGAAAGTAGAAAGCAGATTTAAATGGAGAGCTTAACCCATTTATTTCTGATCTGAAATAAATACTAATATTTGTAAAATTTTGAAGTCTTCCCCAAGCTTTAAGTTACAAAAATAATCTTTTTATTCATGTCAACTTATTTGCCTCTTGATATTTCTTCTCCTGAGAAATTATAGAGAGATTACTTGAGAAACTAACTGAAAAGTCAAACTTTCCCTTTTTCTCCAACTGTTTAACTTATTTCTTCATGACTCTCAACAACCCTTTCCATTGGGAGAAATTCTTCCTAGCCTGACTCTGCAGTGAGCTATTCACTGCAGCCCTGTAGTGTTTTGTCTTAAGTACTACAGAAACAAGGATTAGAATTAAACATATACATTTACAAAACACCCATGTAAAACACTCTCTGTTCCAGAATAAGCTGATCACTAAGGCATGCAGATTTTGGCCCAAGACCAAATGGGGGAAAAAATTAACTAATCACACTCCACAACAAAAGGGAAGATGCTCAAGCCTTGAATAAAAAAAGAAATACCAGTAAAGTACATGCAACACATCAAACCAAGAAATACTCACTAGTATAAAAAAGAAAACCAAAACAAGAAGAAAAGAAAAACAAAAAACCCAACTCAACCCACCAAAAAAAAAAAAATCCTCTAAATCATGGTCAAAACTTGCTTTTCTTCCAAAAAAGCATTGCCTGTCTTGTGAAATATGCAAAAACTACAGTAATAAGTGTTTTATACTAACTCCCACTCCAGGAAACACCTTCCATGGGACTAACACTTGAAACATTTGAACTTTAGACATGAGTGAATTATACTTTTTCTCCTAGTGGAACAACTCACTTGAATAAAAGTAAGTTAACATCATTAGAGTTTATAGACCCTTATTCTACAAAGCCAGTTAATTGCTCAGTGTATCAGTTTTATTAGTGCACTGCAGCTTTATCTGTATCCTCCACTAGCTGTAGTCATTCCCACAGCGCTGTATTTCACTGTTAGTTGCTTACAAATTTCCAAAAGTCAATGCATCTCTTCTCCTAAAGAACTGTTTCTTCTACATTTCAAAGGAGTAAATAATATAAAATGCAAAAAAATCCATTTTATAGGCAATAATAGCTGAAATAAAGGCAAGATTTTGCAGTTTTACATGGAGGCTCTGAAGCTTTTCTTGGGATCATTCAACAAAGGAATTTCCAAGGGTAAGCACATACTTTGTATTAATTAAAAATTAAGCAAGAGCTCTACTGTACAGCTGCATCATACAAAGTTGTCACTTGCTGACTTTGAATTAAATGCTTGGAGTTTGTACAAGGTGTCTTTTCTTTCTGTAGAAACAGTAGCAAAGAGAAAACAGATGTAGTAATGATGAGCCTCCACAAAGAGACTATGAGAAAATATCAGTCAGGTCATTGTATGGCATATAATACCCAGGGCAAAGCAAGTACTGCCTTCTCTGCCTCAAAACAATCTGGGGAGAAGGAAGTTCTTTTTCCCCCGTGTAGACTTAATTTGGACAATCTTGATATGTCAGGAAGTTAAAAGGCCTTTCTGAATTGCACCTTCAATTAAGTATATAAAATGGGTTATTGCCTTCATAGCCAGCGTAAATTCTCTACAACTTCATTTGGTTTTTTTCAGATGTTCCCACAACAAGACTTACCAAGAGCATTGCAAGCTCAGCAAGGGCTGCTGAACTTCACTTTGCATTCCATCGTCAGTTCTATTGTTTCAACTAATAACATACTAAGTACTCTACTGCTTGAGGATGGACAACATACACACCCCTCTGAAGCAAAGGAAGGTTTTTGAGGATAACACAGATAAGTCATTTATTACAGTAAAACTGATTCTTGTCAGAGACTATCACCTTATAGTTCTACAAATATAATGTATGTGTGTGGATATGTGTATGGACCAGTTTTCATAATAAATAATTACTGAACACTTCTAAAGCAGCCATGTGATTTGTACAATAAGAACTAAATATTCTCACTATAAATCCCTCCAATCATGTAGGGTCACATAACTAAAAAGCTCAAGCCACTTAAACTGATACAGTCAAATACAAACAATGGTCCGTGTGTCTGCAAACAATATTCTATTCTAGTTAAAGCCACACAAACCGAAAGAAAAAAAACTTCTTCCAGTATGCATGAATCTCAGAAATTACTTCACACATTTCATGACCACTTCTTTGATGATTGCTTTCCTTAGAGATTACTTTATGCTATAAGACTCCACATTTTATTTCATTTCAAAGGATTTTGAAAGCCGGGCCTCTTCCATAATTTTGTTTCCTGCTTTGGTCTTTCTGGAACAGCCTTTCCAAGGGCTCATTCCTTCTACCTTCCTCCCAAAGAAGAAAAATTACTTAAATATAAAGCCTTTTCTTCTTGAAGAATAAACAAGTATCACAAATATTACTAACTGATAATATTTGCTTCTATGATGCACTCAACTAAAAGCAACTAAGTTAGTGAAGAATACAAAAAAACTTCCACCATATCATATTTTATTATTGAAATCCATCAGGAAAACACTGAACAAGAGCTGGAAAATGTGTATTTAAGTTACATAAAATTATGTGCTGCATAATCATGGCATATTTATCCATGGCACTGTAATTAATAATCAGCTGTCAACATCCTGCAGTGGTTTTCCACACACATTAAACATAGGATGCTTAAATATTTTTAACTTCTTTTGTTAACATGCTTCTTTGAACAAGCAGAATCATTTTTCCAAAGCACTCCATTATTATGAATGCCTGAATAGGATTAAGAGGCTTTCTTGAAATACAGAGACCAAGTGGATTTCATCTGCTATGTGGGAAGCCAGCACTGTTCATGGGTTTCTCAGGTTTCCATTACATTCATTATCCTCAAGCACTGTTAGGTGTTGACAGTTCTAACTGCCTTCACTGGAACGACAGGCGCTGCAAAACTGAACACATGCAGAATTTACGATTCACCGCCCATCTGCCAAGGCTGAGAGTCAGCCCTTCAGGAGTGCATGTCACAGCAGGCACATCTCCCCCCCGCCCTTCTCGGGGAGGTGAAAAGGGGGAGTCAGGGCCAGAACCAGGAGGGGGGCTGAGGAGAGGACACTCAGCAGTCCCTGTAAGCTTCAACTTCACCCAACATCCCAGTCACCAACAAACATCCGAGGGGTTTATACATAGTTCAAATGGCACAAGTTTGTGCCTCAACCTGCTGTGCTGGAGGAGTCAGCATGAATTTGTAATTTGATAAAGATTTCCAGATGAAATGGAGGGCTGAAGCACGCTTCCTGTGAGGAAAAGCTAAGAGAGTTGGGGTTACTCAGCCTGGAGAAGAGAAGGCTCCAGGGAGACCTTTTTGCAGCCCTTCAGTTCCTAAAGGGGGCCTACAAAAGAGGTGAAGAGGGACTTTTCACAAGGGCATGTAGTGACAAGACAAGGGGGAATGGCTTTAAACTGAGAGTAGGTTTAGACTGGATGTTAGGAAGAAATTCTTTACTGTGAGGCTGGTGAGGCTCTGGAACACGTTGCCCAGAGAAAGCTGTGAATGTCCCATCCCTTGCTCAAGGCCAGGTTATACAGGGCACTGAGGAACCTCGTCTAGTAGAGGGTGTCCCTGCCCATGGCAGGGTGGCATTGGAACTGGATGATCTTTAAGGTTCCTTCCAACCCAAACCATTCTAGGATTCCACAAAGAGTACAGAGACACAGGTGAAATTATGAGAGATTCTTTCGTCAGTGATAATGAAGATGTTTAGACAGTCTCTTCTTATGTTCCAAAATCCAGGAACACCTCTTGATTTCACTATTAAAAGCAATCAGCATATGCTGAAGTATTCCTGTTCTAGACTTTAATTATCCCTTTTCCATAAGGAACATAAGTTTTGTCTATAGACCACGTCATTTTATTTCAAAGCATACTCAGATACATTAAAAGCAAATTTTTATCCTCTATTATTTTCATGATGCTAAAAAAAGAAGTCACACTTCAAATAATTGCCTGATGGTACCAGTATGTTAACTATGAGGCTGTTATTAATTGATTTTGTGTCCAACCACACTGTGTAGTGCAACCACAAAGTGCTAGACAGATTAGACAGAAAATTTCACTCATGCATCTTCCCAAACTACTGCTTATGGAATTTTTAGAAAAGAAAAATGGATATTAAAATACTGAACTGAGAAAAATAAGAAATACAGTGGAAAAAACAGATCAATGTTTTAAATACAAATTTTAAGACGTTGTGCTGTTCCATACCAAAAAAACCACTACGCAACCTGTAGCAGCAAAATTCTTTGACAAAGAATGAACTTTAAAGTATATATAGAGCATCAGTATTTTATACAAAGTTGATTTTGAGAGACAAAAGTCAAATGATGACAAGTAAAACCTTTCAACAAATACTGGTTGTTTACAGCACACATTGCATTATTTAATTTTTTTAAAACATAAGTGAAATATAAAAAAAATAAAGCCCTGATGCTCGCTCTTGAAGATAATGGTATAAAGTAGATTATTTTCAGCAGTTACTAAAAAATTTTTGGGAGGTATGGACAAAAAACTACTTGGACTCAATTTTCAATAGCAGAGGATAAAGAACACAAAGGCAGGAGATATGAACAAGAGAGGCCTGAGCTCTTAAACTCATCAACGCAGAGGCTTATGCTTGGATTTGGAGAACTAGATGAACAGTACTCTATAAGTGTGAGCAGGAATAAAAGTCACCAGGTCACAGTGAGAAGATTTTTGCACAAAGCAAACAGATCATTTGTTGCAGAGGAAGAATGTTTTAGTGGTTTAGACCACTCACTTACATATTCTGTCCCTAGCAGCAGCAGTGGGAAAGGGGTATTAGAGCAGGCATGTGAACAGACAATTTCTGCAGTTTTAGAAGTTTCTGACTTGCTGTGTCAGGAACAGTCTCTTTATCCATTTTACAGCCATGATCTACAAGTTTTGAGTCCACTGTAGTTTTCACATCGCAAGATTTGGTGAATAGCAAATCCACTCTATCAAATTGTGATGTTCCCAAGTTGTATCTGGCACTTCCAAGGTCAGAAACAGGTAGGCTTGGTTTGTATTATTCTTCCTTTCAATGTACTACTTAGCTTTAGTGCAGAACAATATATATCTGATAACTTTGCCCACTCAGTACTGTGAAGCTCCTTCCCAATATCACCACAGCATTTGAGCACTCAAAGAAACCAAAAACAAAAAAAACCCCTCAACAAACTCCCCTCCCACCCCCTCCCAAAAAGGGAAAAAAAAACCCCACAAAACCAGCTCAACATCATCCATATCATTAAGGATTTAATATGAAAAATGAAGCAAGTTTCTGAATGTTACAAAGCAGAGAAGGTTCACCAACGTACATTTTTTCTCACACAGAAAAAATGACTCAAGGATTACTGTATGGAAAGCAGATAAGTATAACACGAGAGTGAAAAGTCTGTTTATATCAAAACACTAGAGACCTGTAATTATATCAAACTGCCATTAACCATGAGTGTCAGCAGGACAACCCTACCCACAGGAAAAGCAGATGGATCAGCAAGGTATACACAATGAAATTCAATACAATTCAATTTCAGCTGTAATAAACCCAATATATGTATATTGGGCATTTATGATAAAGACAGAAAAAGTTTTAATCCGATTTCGGAACTACTTCCTTTGATCTATGCTGGAAGCCAAGAATAAACAATATTAAAAAAAACCCCAAACAACAAAACTTCATAGAAGAAAGAAATCTCACTTTATGCAATAAACCACATCTCCCCTTTTTTTTCCTCTCATTCTTTTAAACCATGGAGATTGAGGCTGTCATTGGAGAAAAGACAGCTTTGCCTGACTGAATTTAAAAATGATATTAGCATTGTAGATAATTAGGAATATTAATGATACTTATAATGTATAATAAAATACAACCTTGCAGATAGTTAGAATAATTAGTGTTTGCAAGGAGCCCTGAGTAGGTATGCTCTATATATAGCACTACCTGAACACATGTATCCTACCTGTTACTATTATCAGTAAGTGCCATCTATTTTTTGGGGGGGGAAAAAAATTCAGGAAAAAAACCTGTCAGTCAAGAGAGTATTTTTTTACTGAAAAGAAAACAGGAGAGCAGCACAGGAATATTGTGGTTTATTTCCAGATCTTCAACTGATCTAATGAGCACACTCAGGTGACTTAATTTGCTATTATCCATAAGTTTCATCACCTGTAAAATGGTACTTATTTCCATTGTAAAACACTTGAAATGTACTGATGAAGATCTCTACATAATCAAGTACTTTTATTTTTTAGTTCACCAAGTAGGCATCTAGGTCAAGAGATTACAGAATCTAAGATTTAAGGAACAACAACAAAAAAATTATCACAGGCAATATTAAAAAGTACTCCCACAGCCTTGAGAGTATCACTGCTGAGATAATACAGATTAAAAAAGCCAAAACCCTATTAACAATAATTGTTCCCCATTAGTAAGAAAATCATTTTGATGGAAAGTGAATAATTTATTCCAAAAATCACCTATAGCTTTCTTAAAAAAAAAAAAAACAAAACCTCTCATATTTCAGTTTAAGTACATATTAATTTACATTGTACATCTTCTTCCACAGAAATACAAATGCACTGGCTAGAAAACCAAAAAACTTATTAACTGTCAACTGGCCCTTTCTCAGCTCCTATTAAAATCAAATTCCTGGAATATTAAACACCAACTTGAAACAATTGACACTGAGCAACGTTACTTAAAATAGCAAACAGAAACAAAAGCCAACAGTAGCAAAGAGGAAAGTAGTCTGTAATTATGATTTGCAGAACTACTGTGTTCTTATCTTTGAGAAGATATTACCAAGTCCTTGCTTAATATAAATATAACAAAAGCATTTTTGTCAATTATGCTATTTTATTTAAGCTCAGGTTACTCTATCACTGAAAATAATTTATATAATACTCCAAACTTTACATTTCCTTTGTCATTGAAAGACAACAGGAACTGGGAGGCTTCCAGCCAGCTCATCCAGCTGTCACTTCTACTCCTTCTTACCCAAAAGGGGAAAACAGGAAACTTCTTGTGTTTTTTCAAGCAAGATACAAAATTATGTCACTTGGTACAATGGCAGCACCAGAACACTAAGTGCAGACTATATCCCCTTAATGTATGAAGCCATCAGGCTTCATACATTAACAATCAGCCAAAAAAAAGATTCCCCCGACATGTCTACAGGGCTGCTGAACCAAGGACAGGAGTGGCTAAGACAAAGGTCCCCACTTCCCTTTATCAGCAGAGCTTTGTAAACAGGCAATCAAACTGGAAAACCCAGTCCCAGTTCAGCTCCACCTTTCACACATATTTTTATGTTTCAGAGTTGATCTTGCCTACTCAGATGGCAAGCCCAAGAGCTCCTCAACACAGCAGCACAAAATAACCTGGCATAAAGATAATTCTCACTAACAAATACCACAACACTCTGTGACAAACTAGAAACTGTTCGGCCTGACACCTCAGGTCACAGATCCTGTGGGCTAAGTGGGAACCTGGGCGATACAGAGGTATTAAATAATAAATTCAGATGATCTCCATTAGCTTGCAGGTCAGTTTTTTACCAGTAGTCTCCCAAACCACTCACTGTTGGCTGAACTTGGTATATCTAAATTATAAAGGATATTATAAGTATCTAATATTTACTGTAATAAAAAATTTGCCTACAATTATTATACATTGACTAACCCTGGAGTTTTGGGATTTGTTTCCGTTTAGTAGGATTTTTTTAAATGACACTTGACTCGGTCTCACATTGATCACTTAGTTGAAGTTCCCCCCTGAAATTTTTTTCACAAACAGCTTCGTCCACTTTAACCTCCAATTGCTACTTCTACCGTCCCCCAAAAATTCTTATCTTTTGAGACCCACTGCTTCTAGTTGAAAAAACAAGCACATGAGGTACAGAACAGTGTTGTAGATTATAGCATAAATTCTGTGCAGCGATGAACTCTCTGAAGTCCTGGGACCGAAGTAGTGTAAAGCTAATTAAAAATGCATCAAAACCCATATTATACAAACAAATATGTATGAAGCATCCCATTCAATTGCAGTTGTGTATCTATTTTCCAGCTCCAGGATTTCAACCACTCTCAATCAACTGTTTAAAGATGGAACACCTCAGTGTCTTTTAACTTAAAAGTGAATGATAATTATTAAAAAAAAAAAGCAATGTCCACTTCAGTAAACCTTCCTAGTATTAGTTTTTAACACTCATGAAAGAATTTTCACTTTCAAATGCTTTTCTTTTTCACTTATGTGGCAATGAGTAGTTCAACTACATCTGCTATTGTGAAGTTTTTTTGGTGTTTTTAATATAGAATTAAACTGCATATATTTATCTCTGTTACAGCCCTTCTGCCATCTGTGACAGATCACATTTCTTAAATTCATCATCAGGAGATGACTTGTTTCATATGTTACCCCTTTATGCTGCTGTGCACGCATTCCAATCACTGATATTTTATCTCTAGGAAAGGAATCCTTGGATTTCAAGAAGCAGAGGGAGATTCATGACAGAGCCCTCAGCAGGACACTGCAGCTCCTCGACACCAATCAGGGATTACATTTCCTGCCTTCCACTGCAGCAGGAAAGCACCAGCTGAGCAGTTCAGAGGAGATCTAAGTAGTTTAGAAAAAACCCTCAGAGCCAATCACAACTGCCTACTGGACACAGCAGTTGCAGAGAACTGGATTAGTATGCAAAGCAGGAGGAAGATGCAAGTTATTTATTAACTCAGTCATCTGGGTGCCTTAATAAACTACTAGAGAAGAGGAAAAAGAGACAGAACATGACAAAAATTACGTTAGGAAAAAATCTCCCTCTTCTATGACAACAACTAACTTGATAAACCCAGTTATTTAAATATCGGTGCTCTTAGACAACTGATGCAACTCCTCTGTTGCCTTATCTCCACACAGATTTCTCTGAAGGCCAAAAGGACCCAGAACATAGTCCCCTCCCCAAGCACACCAACTGACATAGAAAGGGCAAAGGCTGGAAACAAGAGGGCCCAAGATCCTCAGCCAAAGAGCCTCCTGAACAAGAAAAGGTTGTCATCTTGTCTGGACAAATGGAAATCTTTGAGAGAGGCACCATTCCTAGGCTGGGCTGCAATCCTTCCTAGCAAGTCAACAACAAGAAGCATCTGCAATGAAGTATCAAAGCTGGTATTAGGAAATGGGAGCGTCTCATTCCTGAAATGATCAAGATAAGCAAGAGCAACATGTAGAGATTCTCTGCACATCACATCAGCAGTCAGACTGACGGTATAAAGAAAAGCACAGTTAGCACTATAACCTGTAATGCTGCTATAACTGTAACAGTGTCCGATCTGAACATTTCAGTTCCCATGCAGCAGTCAAGGTCTGCTCTGAGTCGTACGAACAGGAACAGATCTATGCAAACTTTGTGTGATGCATTGTGCACGCTACCGCAGTAGAGTCCTAGTTTCGTGTGTATGAAGGAAGAAAGACAATGGGGAAAAAAGTTGCTCCTATTCATCACAGAATAAAAGAGGCTCTGGAAGCAATCAATTGCAACAAATCCTGATCATAAGGGGATTAGGTTGTCAGCAGATAGACAACCTGTCATGCAATGCCAAGACACAAGTTTATTTTGAAATACTGATATGCAAACCTTAACAGTATAAACAAACATGCAAAACGTAGACGGGCTTTAGAAGATCCCAGTTATCTAAAGCAAGTCAAATAGTCACTTTCTTATCCAACAGCATTCAGCTACTACTCAAACATTCAACAACAATAACTATCAGTTTATATGATAGGCCACTGCTTTATGTATTCCCCATAATATGAAACCAACTCTCCCCAAAAGCCACCATAGTCACACACACAAGGTTTTGAACCTTGGCAGAGGATGGCTATACTAACCTATACTTCCATCTCAGCCTTCTATGTGTTGCCTTTACTCTGCTACATTTCCTTCCTAGTTTCCAAAAGACAAAGAATAAACTTGTAATGACTCTCTTGTGTGGCCTCCACCTCATCATATCCCTTACTTCCACCTCCCACATTCCTTATCATGCAAGTCTTACATCAATGCTTATTTTTTTTTTCTGGAGTCAAACTACTACTTCCATTTTCCAAAAAAGAATATCACCATTTCTCTAGGGGGTAAAGACAAAACAAGCCCTAAAACACAACACAATTTTATTTAAATAAGTCTTTACATCAAATTAAAGTACTCTATTCTAGATTGACCATTTAAACTCTTGTTTAAAAACTATAACTGCTGCTGTTCATTGTGAAAAACCAACACATTAAAAAAATATATCAAATCTCACATACTTAGTAAAAATACTGCTTCACTAAAATATTTTAATAAAAAAATGCAACCAGCTTTACTATCCAAGTAAGTAAAACAACTGGTTTTAAAATTTGGAAAGGGAAACCAGAGGATTCTGAAGTTCTGCAATTATAGTCAGAAGCAAAAAAACTCTGCATAAAGAATAGAAGACACAAACTCAAAAGAGCTTATTTGTGTATCAGCAACAACTAGCAAAACAAATAAAACGTAGCTGCTCACAGCAATATACATTTACTGCAACAACAAACCCAACAACATCTTCTCTAGTCCTTGTAAGGCAGAGTATCCTGTTTGTACCACTCTCCTCATTTATACTTGGAACAAGAGAATAATAAAGCTCTAGCCTGCTCTTTCCTCAGTTAATGTATTGCTTCTATTCACACTCATGAGATGTCCTTGGCAACTAATGATTTACCTCACCTGTTCCAGAAACAAGCTGATCATAATAAATTAATCTGGCTTTCAACACTACTTCTCCATCCATATGGCCCCTAGTATACACTCATCATTTATCTACAATGTTTTCTGAAACAAGTGGTGCTGGTGAAGGAAATGCTCACACAGTAAAACAATATTCTCATTTATTTAAAATACGCACAATTTAGAATGAATACTTTCAGTACTGAAGCTTAGCTTAGTCCTAGGACTGATCAGTCACAAGTGTCTGGATCCAACTAAGCCCCTAAAATTTCACCTTTTACAATTATATTCAGGCCAATCACTGAAATAAAGAGTCTGCTTCACAGATGAGTGACAGCACTATTGCTGTAGGAACCAATACACGAGGCATTTATAACGCAGACAATTACTATGATCACAAGATCACACTTGAAATTATGTAAGTTCATGCCAGCTGCTGCCACTTCATGCATTCTCTTTATTGCTCAATTTCCCAAATTTAATAATATTTTAGAACTTGTAAGTAATCAATAGCATAACACTATGCCTTGCCTCCCTTTCCCATCCTCACCATATAAGTCTCAATATTTTGGTTGCTGGTATAGGGCACTGCATGCTTTGCTATTGCATGCTGTGAAACATACAATAAAGCCTCAAAAAATTTCGAACAGATCATTTGCAATATATCAACAGGGAAACCAGTAAGAGGGAAAGAATAGTTTAAGTTATGTTCTCTCTCACACTTCATCACATCATTACATAAATTGAATATAAAAGTCTATTACAAAAGTCATTCTGGGACAAAGAAATGAAAATTCTGATTCAATAAGAAAAAGAAGGTATGACTGTGATGCAGTTCTGTTATTATATCCAGAATAATTATCCCAAAAGCAAATAATGAAGTGGTTCAGTCTTCCTAGTCTCCATAAATCTATTTTGTGACAGTATGATTTACTACACATCATGCCTTAAAATTTACAGTATCTACAACATAAATCTACTTTTTTTTTTTTACTGAATATTGTTCATCTGATACTACTGTTTTAATATGAAAAAACCACACAAGGTAAAACATACCAAACTCAACTCTGCACTGACTCCACCAAAGTTCTGTATGTGACATCAGGGGCAAAGCCTGCCCCTCAACTTTTGTGAGCAGTCAAGCAAAAATCCCAACCCTACACACTGTTGCCATACAGGCAGACAGACAGAATACATCTACGCCCCTACAGAAGCAACCTGACCTAGAAGAAAGCGCCAGTCCCTTGGACAGCCTGAGAAGATCAGCACACACCTGCATGTGGTCATGGCAGCACACTGTCTACCTGTATCGCACACGGATGTGCTGTGAAAGGGCCTGGAAGCCCAGGACAGCCACAGGCTGCAGGTGCAAGCACTCCTACTGCTTCAGATATGCAGCTCTCAGACATCAGAGAGAAGATGCTGCTCCTACCATCAGCCACGTGAGATGCCCAAACATCCGAAACAGCGATGAACGTGGCAGCTCTCACTGCTGGCGATCCTCAGTGCCCTGAGTGCCATTTGCAGGCACCTAAAAGTTTCCTATGCAACCTATACGGAATTGATAATGTAATAAGAAGATAGAAGTGACTAGACCTTTGTTGACAAGTTGTATTAAACTACCCCAACAAGGTACACTCCAGTCTCAGATGCAGTCACTGCAACAGTTCAAACTCCTGTTTTGCATTTGCTACAAGAAAAAATATTCATATAAAGTTCATTTAAGTATTCATACGAGACGACTCTACATCCTAGCAGACTCAAAGATCTCCTTTATACATACAGACTAAACTCACCTGTACTTCAGTAATTTCCATATCATCTTTTACTACTTCCAAAATTAATTTTGGAAGTAGTTCATCCCTGTCCACCCAAGTTTAGACCAGGTACTTCAAATACTATTTTTGAGCCCAAAGGCTTACCCAGCAGTTTAACTCTACAGAACAATGAAGACTTAGTTAATTATGCTAATTAATTAAGCTAATTAGGCAGCTTCAGCTAATGTATGTAAATGCAGCTGGTTTCAGAATATTTCATTTTAAAAGGCTAACATAATTCAGCATGACTTAAGGCAAAGAGACGCTTTTATAGTAAGTGTTAGCAAACAGCTGTAGTGGGTTGTTTTGCACAGGAAACTATTGCTGTCATACTCCCACAGAGAGAAATGCTCAGGGGACTCAACATTACTTAACAAATTGAAAAGACTAAGCTCAGCTCCAGGACAGTGAAAGTGTAACTTGTACATCTACCTAACATACGTGCCTTGCTGTCCAGAAAATTCCCAGCAGAATTTCACAGTCAACAGTGAAGTCTAAACTGTGCTAATGCTGCTATCATCTAGTTAGCTTTAACCTGAAACAATCTCACTTTGCCTTTGCGCAGGCAGAGGTCATGACTGTAAAAAAAGTCATGGGTCTATTTTGCCTTAAAGACCACAAATACCCTATTCAAGCTTCACAAGCTAAACCATCAAAATAGAATTAGCAGGATATCATACACTTTTTACATAATATTCTACTCCAAAAGGGACTAAATACGTAAAAGTATTTCAGAGTTAAAAATGTATTACCATGTCTTTGATTTTGCTAGCACAAAGATTAGCTACAGATTACTACTGCCCCATGAAGGTCCAAAGGCCTCAAATGTAATTTCTATTGCTAGGCTGAGCTTCAAGTGATAGATTCATCTGAAATCTGGCTTACTAAAATGGACCCTCACATTTGCAAAGTATATCTCTTTCTCATCTTGCTGCATAAAAACACAAAGACTATTAAAAAATAGTATCAATATTTGGTGCATAAGCATAAGGCTAGAGAAAATAAATGTCAAAAGAAACAGTCAAATTGAAAATCTGACCTACATTCACTTTGGGTAACTAGCAGTGTAAAAGGCCAACAGCCTGTAAAACTAGAACTAGAGACCCTATATTTTGGTAGAAAACAGGTACTGAAATCTTAGCAAGAAAGAATTTAACATGACAGTTACGATTAAATAAAACTAAGAGCTGCAGTGTACATACTGGCAGTCTCTCCCATTTTTGCTTGCTGTTTATCTTATTTCCTTTTCATTAAGGAAATGCCTCTTTTCCCTACATGGAACTGCAGTGACATTTGACAAAGTAATTAAGAGAAGGATGATCATGATCAGCTGCCTTTGCCCTGTTACCAAACACAGTCAATACACAGTTCATGACTCCAGCAGATGTTCGTGCTTTACAGGCTTATTGAGAACTTAAGGTCTGAGTTTTTCTGTCCTTCTCGTATTACATGGAAAAGAGAATCTAAACAGAAGCCCCTGAATTACTAGCAGCAAGTATTAACCCATCTAACACAATCTACTATACAAATCAACAAAAAATAAACTGCCCAACAGTTTTATTTCCACCAATACAGAGCTATTATGAAACGGGCAAGCTTGAACTCTCTTGACAAATGGCAGAAAAGCTTGTTTGAGCAAAGGACTCTGTCAGGGTCATTGGCTACTCATCCATCACTCACTACCCCTCCCAGTTAATACTTGGCTAAAATAATCCTGCTCACAAGACATGAATCTACAGTGCAGAGGAGAGAGGGTCACATATTTTAATGAGGCAGAGTCAAACCCTGACTGTAAAGAAGCATTTGTGAATTCCCCCATCACTTATGTCCTCATCCCTGCCTCTACGCCATCTCCTTATGCCACCCATCTTCACATGACCATGGACTTGCTTACGTTACAGGATTAATCCAAATCAAAGCTAACCCGTCTTAAAGGATACAAAGAGGAGTTGCATGTGTGTGTATGTGTGTATGTTCAGACAAGACAAAGGTAACAAAAATTTTAAATTAACTGCCTAATAAAAAGGTTGGGTTTCGGGTTTTATTTGTTTGTTGAAACACAACCAGTTTAAAGTGCTTATAAAATGAGGGCCTAATTCTAATACAGAGTACTCAGCTAATTCAGTGAAAGTACAGTAGTTAAAATGTAATTTGGCAAAAGGCATCGCTAGTCATGCAAGAATGCAATCTCACTGAGCAGCTATGAGTATGAGGTGGCAGGATATATGGCTCCTACGCAAACTCCTCCTCAATCTTGACAATGCCTGGGCTTCAAACACTGGCGTTTTGGCTACACCCTAGCCACCCACCTGAGCTTCACAAATGTATCAGAGATCAGCTGCAGAAACTGGGAGAGATACCAGCTAGGGATTCTCAGATTGTCCAGTGAGAAAGCCGAGAAGGAGAAATGAACAGATGAGGCTTTACAGATCAGAGAGATTCTGAAGGGAGCCTGGGCCAAGTTTCATTAGAAATCAAAAGTTCACTCAAAATGGAAGAAAATAAATGGAACACGTCAGATGCTTAATTCTAACAAAAAAATATCCAGCAATCTCTAGACCCAAATAGACTATGGTGAAAAAATTTTTTTCAGGTTCAAGTTTGGTTGGCACCTCTCCTGCTTGATTTTGCAAGTACTTAAGTCCTTAAGGAAAGGATAAAGATAAAATCTTGCTATTTTCAATTTCCAATGCACCCTGTCTCACACTATTGTAACCACTAAACAAGGTACAAAGCTGGAGAGAATCTGCCAGACTGTGCAAACCCCAAAGCAACCAGTACTGAGGTGATCTCTGTTGCATTTCAAAGCCCATTTTTTGATGAAGAATCTTAATATAGAAAATTTCTAAAGACCATTCTTGAGAATATTTTGCATCAGTGATAAGAATACAACTGTTAATGCAAGATAGTGACTGAAACCTCAGTCAGCTAGGAATTCCACATAAAACACAAGCTAAAATAAAACAGTAAGTTTATTCTTGTAACACTATTGGTCAAAAAAAATAAAGGCCCTACATGAGAGCATGTAGAAACAAACCACTATCATCCAACTGTTCAGAAACTTCTCTAGTTTTGAGTTTTTCGCTCAGTATTCCTAACTAACAGGTATATAATCAGTAACTATACCAGTACAGTTTCCATCGTGACTTGACTGCTAATCTACCTGATCGCTATCTTATCTTAGCTAAAATCCAAGTTTAATAAGAACGGAAAAGTGCTCTCTATGCTAATGCTCAAGAATGTTCTCAAGAAACATGTTATTATTAAAATAGCTTTAACTCAGAGTACCCATAAGCCCAACTCAGAATCACAGAATCATTGAATGGTTTAGGTTGGAAAGGAACTTAAAGACCATCTCATTCCAAACCCACCAACATGGACTGGGACACCTTTCCAAACCATGTTTCTACTAAACCAGGTTGCTCAGAGGTCCCCATCTAACCTGCCTGGAACACTTGCAGGCATTAGGCATCCACAGCCTCTCTCGGCAATGTGTTGCAGTGCCTCACCACCCTCACAGTAAAGAACTTATTCCTAATATCTCATCTTAACCTACCCCCTTTCATTTCAAAATCATTCCACCTTGCCCTGTCACTACATGCTCTCGTAAATAGTCTCTCTCCATTTTTCTCGTAGGGTCCATTCAAATAATAATACTTAAAGGTAGCTGTCTGTTGTCCTTGAGTTTTGATGCATAAAGGTCCAAAAAAAAAAAAAAAATTGAGAAAAGTGAGAAAAAGGACAGAAAGAGGAAAATGTGAGCAAAACTCCTCCATTCACTTATTCTATTCAAAAGGCATTAAAAAATAATTTGCAAGTCAAATCGATCTCCCTTCTTTCTATATGATTTTAAATACTCAGAACTTCAGTATATTAGCCACCTTTCCAAAAACTCATATACACCTAGATATGCATTTGGGGTATAGAAAGGAGTGAAGAAAAGGACTTACATTATGTGCCTTACAGAAAGGAGGCTGGCAGCTAACCTGAAAATTCTTAGACCATAATAGAAACAAAGAGGAAAAAACCCATATGTATATGTATGCGACTCTGGCTGTTGCAGCCCAACTAAATCATTTTAGCTGTAGTTAATTTCCAGCAACAAAAGGAGATACAAAGGGCTACACGTGTATTCTTTAATATACAAGATTACAACTAATATGTCTTTTTTAAATTTACTGTTATCATCTATTAAAGAATAACTAATTTTACAGCTTTCTAACGTGTAGCTCTTAAGCTCTAAATCACTGACCATAACTAATAAGCAGTGTAATAGCATGAGTATCTGAAGTAAAACCACAGACTGCAATTTTGTTGATTGTAAATCATCATCATTTTAATGCAAAAGCAACGGCAAATCTCTGTAATTACTGGGTGCATTTTGAATCACTTTTATGATTACTGCTCTATACCCATTAAAAATCCAAAACACTGAACTGCACAGGGTATAAAACTAGAATTATGATATACTACAAACTGTAATTGAAATCTATAAATTTCCTTACCAGTGTTCAAAATTATTTTGTTGCCAAGAATTGCAGCCCTGCAAAATTGACTTTACAAACATTTACTTTATCTAAGAAAGCAGTAGGGGCAGGGATAGTAGTAGTTCCTTTGAGGTATGTAAATAAAAAATTAAAACCATCAAGGATCAGATTTGGCTCTCCTGCTTGTTCATGTAATACATGTGGCTACCAAACTCACCAATTAAAAAAAAAAAAAAAAATCTAAGTTCTAGAAGTGACAACTGAAAAGGTCAGCAGTGATATACACACAGTTTGGACCTGTAATTAAAAACTTCAAGACACAACTTTTAACACCTGGGATAACTTACCACCTACAGCACCGTCCAAGAATATTCCACAAAGTAGTAAAACACGATATCATTTTAAAAAGAGAAAACAAAACCAAACCCAGGAAACAAAAAAGAAAATGCCCACACATTACTTGAGCAACCTACTGCATTTCCTCAGTAATAAAAAGAAAATTGGCTTCTAGAAATGTATGCTTTTTAGGAGAGGTGGAAAGGAAATCAGGAAAATTAAATGCCTCATAACAGGAAAAGACTTAAACCTTTCTAGAGATATGAAAGCATATGCTAGCTAGACATCCCATAGAATACCAGATGAAAAATTCATCTGAAACAAACCCACATTCAAACTTAGATGGGTGCAGGAAAGGGATATCAGGATGCTTGTGGATTTGGGGCATTTGAACAGCCCAGTAGACAAGAAGAGACCAGAAGAGCTTTCCCTGTTTCAGCTATCAGAACAAAGGCATTAAAGAGATATGCCTGCTCTCATCGTGCTGTGAGTCTGGACTACCCATTGAATGGGGACTATTGTTGCAATTCATCTCTTCATGGAAGGAGATAGACCCATGTTGGAAACTCTGCACAGGGTGCTGTGTTGGGGTTGTTCTTTTTGCACTATAACCTAAAAGTCGTTAAACTAAAAGTCATTATTTATATTTTTTAAAATATGAAAACCAAATCCATAATAAACGTAGGTTGAAAATTAGAAGACTGCTTCTACTGAAAATGAAAAGAAAAAATCGAAAAACACAGTTTTGAGGATCTTGCAGTGCTTCTATTAGGATGACTGATAGGAATAAACCAGTTGCTAAGCCAGAAAGATTCCTCCACACCTACATACTGACATCGTCTGCTTTCACTGGTCACTGAAGTTTACTCTACTGTGCAATAAAAATTGCTTTTTATTCTGTTGGGGTTTTCCTAAATTATTGACACTGCAAAATAAACAGTGAGAGACAATTTTCAGCCCCTTCCTGCAGAACCTCCAAGGATAGAATTCAAACAGCACAAGGTAAAAACTACACTTTGCCCTTTCTTTCCCTTCCCTCCTCACCCCCCATTCCATCCCCCAACTTCAACACAGTAATTTCTACATGATCAGATTATACATTCTATTCTATAACATTCTATTATGAGCCACAGTCATGGCTGAAGAAGTATTCTTTAATCTAAAAGCCCCTTTACACAGATTTATAACTTCCTCTAAGTGATTTCCTAATTCTCCCAAAGCTCCAGGCTAAGAGAACTGCAAAATGTTTCCCCTAAAAGCAATGTATTGAACTGTTTGTTTTCAGGAATTGTGTGGTGAAAGTGGGTAACATCAGTATTATTTAAGGATGTTTTTTGCTATTTAAAAATAAACTGTTGAAAATACCCAACTTCACATAAGCAGATGAATGTGTGGTTCAGCAATTAAGCATAAAAAAATCTCCAGTATGCTGCAGCTTGCCGCCTCCTCATTAAGATCAGCATTTGTGAATCCAAACATATTCAGTCCATTAGGATGATAATGCAGACAACATTCAAAGACACTGCATGGGCTCTACTGCATTAACCAGATGTGCTGATTAGACAAGTATAATAAGATATACAGCACTAGAGAGAAGCAAACACAGGGCTTTTTCTCATTTATCCTTTCCATTGCTAAGGCTTGAGGAAATACACAAGTCAGTCGGCCTTCTCTCTTGCCTGTGCATTTGAGCTGTCCAGGGCTTTTCCAGGAACTTGATTTCCTTCAGCAGTACATCCCTTCCCCTGGTTAAATTACTGGGCAATGTTTCACGATACTGTGCATATCCTTTGCAGACTCTGCTTTTGCACAAGCACATTCCTGTAGCACCTACAGACAAATCCTGCTAAGGCACAAAGTGTTTAAAGCGGAGAACAAAGTTACCCTCACAGCTCCCTATACCCACTAAAAAACTAGCAGGAGCTGAAATGCAGAGGACACACAGGTGTCTCTGTCTGACAGACACTGTTGTCTATGTAGGGGTCACCAGCTGTGCAGAGGCTCTCACCTCTGAGGCTGGGTTTATGATCACAGCATAGGAGGGAAATCAAGACTGCATGCAAAGAGATGGGCTGCTGCTCAGCAAGAAAACATGCCACCCTCACCCAAAACTGGTGGTTTAAGTGACCAAGAGCAGTGACTTTTTGGGTAAAGAAAGACAACAGAAGGATGAAACAAACGTGCATCTGTTGGAACAAGACTTTTATGCTGTACAGGCAATATTTATTGATCCTCACACATAAAAATGCTTCTGTTTCATTAATCAAAAAGTGACAAGACGCTTAACAGTCAACCTAGACTTGTCTAGAATTAATTATGCCAAATCAATCTAATCTCTTTATATATCAGACAACAAGTTGCCAGGAAAAAAGGAAATAAGTGGATGCCAAAAAATCTTACTTCATTACATCTTTTCATGTTGTTTCACGAGACATTTGGATTAGCAAACTAGAGAAGCACAGTATATATCAAAATAACAAATGAGTAAAAAAATATGGGGAAAAAATATTTTTACAAACAAAAATTTAAAGAAGTAACAAGACAAGTTTTGCAGGGGGCTGTCTTCACTACAGCAATAATCACTGGTTTTAGTACTTGGGAAGAGAAACAGAATGATTTTTAATATCAGCAGGCCACATTCAACTGGATGGAGCGTTAGTGCATAGAGCAACAGGCTTAGACTTCCAAATGGTCTTAAACTGGAGGAAGTGCCTGGTAAATACAGGAATTCATCATGGACAACAGCATACAGTTATTTATCATGGACAACAGCAAGAAAGTACAACTTATCACGAAGCCTTACATACACCAATAATGCAAAATAAATGGCTGGCTCTGCTACCCAAGGTCTCAGGGCCACTTGTGGATCCAAGGCATGAATCAGCAGTATCACAACATTACAAAAGGATAACAGCCATGTGGGTAAACAAACCAAATCATCAACTGCAAAGAGAGAGTAACTTATGACCAATACCAGCAAGGCCCCAATGGGATTCAACGCCCAGAGTCCTTCAGTCAAACAAGGGAGGAGACCAACCTCAAAGGAAAAGAATTGGCCTAGCAAGTATAACCTAAAAGGATTAATGAACCATCTTTATTAGTTAAGCAGAGACCTTTAGGTAGAAGTTAGTAACATCCTTGGGCAGCTAAAGCTTGTCACCAGAGGAAAAGACAAAAACCTTTATTCTCCATGACCATGGCAAGAAGTAACACACTAGAACTGTTGCATGGAAGATTTAGGAAAAAATTCTAATGGTAAAGACAGCTTAGTGTTCTGAAACGATTAATAGCCAAGATTAAGATCGCCAGTAACGTGGCGAACTTTGCAAAGTTATACCACTGCATGTCAATCACTAGTTTCAAAATCCAGCTCACACTTGAGGAAAACAATACTTACCAGTATGTCATCTCTACTCAAAGGTATTGGACAAGTATTTCAGTCACAAAAACTACCAAGGCTTAGTGCTACCAATCAGCTGAATAGCAGAAGGACCTTTAATTCCCCGTGTGGATCTGATGTCACATAAACAGAATTATTTTTACAACTTTGGCAACATCCCTTTGGTCGAATCTTAGATACAACATTGAAAGGGAACACATGGAAAACGGCTGAACCATTTTCACTCCTTTTTCTGGTATTTAGAAATACACATTTCCATGCAGCACTACCACTTATTTGTACAGGGGAAAAAAAGAAGCTTATATAAAACTGCAAGAAACATTCTTCAGCTGCAAGCTGTCTAAACAACATCCAGAGCTGTGATTTAAACATGAACCTCTGAAAAAAAAAATGCTTTTCTTTTCCAATTTTTTCTTGTATTTAAAAGACACTGACAGTATTTGGAAAGCCAGGGTTTAACTATTCTTTATACATAGTTTTGAGAACACAGAAAGAAAACATCCTTAGGGTGTTATTAGCATACCCTTTCAGGCTCTTTTTCTTCCCCAGGCTGAGAAAAAGGTCTACGTGAGCACAAGCAATGGGCAAACAGGTCTAAAAATGTGTGTATTTATTAGAAAAGGGAGCAGAAACCATAGATTCTGAAGAAAAAGCAAGGAAGCACATGGGCAGACAGCCAACGACTCTTCTGAACACATGACTTTATATTAAAAAGAACAGAAAATGAGTTACAATGTCTGTAAAATTTCCACCTTCAGGACTGACCAGACACAAAAGTAAACCAATCTACCCATCTCCAAACAAATCCCACCCCTTCACCAAAGTCAGAATGATCTCATCCTTGGGTCATATAGTTCCAACACCGCGCGATACAAACTCACAGTGTAAAAACCCTTTTTTCCCAGTCAAGCTTTCTTGCAATTTCTTTACTAAAGCTCATACCTCCTTTCCAAGTTTTGCCCCTCCCAGGAAGTTTAAGTCTAGTAAGGCACTAATAATTAAAATACAGGATTACTCTTCTTAAATAGGTTAAAAATCCTTTTGAAAGAGATATACAATTATCAGTAGATAATTATAACACAATTATCCATTTATTCCATTTCTTGCCTTGTAAATATTTTTCATGTACCAAAAAAGCATCTTATTCTTACTGACTACACTTTCTATTCCCTAACTGCTAGCTGAAAAATGGAAAACCATTCAGAATTTCACCAGACTGTTTGACAGGCTAAAACTTACAAGCCTCCAAACTGGAAAAAGAAAAGGGGTGATTGGGCAAGGATTGGGGGGGGGGGGGAGAGGGAGAGAGAAAGAGAGAAAAGAGGTACAGATTTATTTAACAGCATTTAGCTGACAACATTAAGTGTGGGGGCGGAGGGGCACCCATGATCTCAGCGGCTCGTTCCAAGGAGAAAGGACTTCACCAGCTTGTGAAAATAGCAGCTAATAAAAATATGTTTTAAAAACCATTTAAATCTAGGCAAGATTTCAACCAGAAGCCATAATGGTTACATTTTTTTTTTAGTACTTTGAAAGCACAGTCATAGCTCCTTGGCAAAACCCTCAGTCCATTCCTAACAAAATCAATAGCAAAATTTCCACCAACTCACATGATGGGAATAATGGCCACAAACCTGACAGAATCTACTGTAAACAGGCTTTTAATTTGAAAACCCCGCTATAGAAAAGATAACTGATAACACTTAAACTGCAGAAGTTTCCTCTTCTATCAAAGAGCTATGTACCCAGCAACATACAATTACATATTCTGTTAGGTATTACTTTCAAGCTGCTAATGAGTGGACCACAAGAAAGTACAGCAAGACAGAAATTCAGTCCTGTAGTCTGTTTAGGTTTTAGGGGTTTTTTTAATGCTTTTAAATATTCATACATGCCCCTAAACCTACGTAATATTAAAGCCATAAATATTTCTCTGTTAGCTTATTATTGTCCATGAGATAAACACAACCACTAATAGATAATTACTAATCAGGTATCTGAAAGACTCAAGAGAATTTTTTTTTTTTTTGTAAATGGACCACTTTGAAAGACAAACACACACTAAAATAAAGGAAGACAGATCAAAAGGAGAACGAAGAACTGAAAAAAAAAAAAAAAGGGCAGCAGAAAAAACAAAACTACCAAAGAGCGGAGATAAGTTCTGGGAGGGGCTGTATAAAATAGCAAGGCGTTAGTAAAAACACCCAATAATTCTGGAAGTCATTTTTAGGATGCCAATTCTAAAAGCTTAGAGCAGAATTTAGATGCCATGATTGATTTGAAGGCAAACCAATGCTAGCACTTCAGTTAAAAATAACACACCTTGAAAACTTTCGATTAGACATCTATGAACTGAAAACTGTCAAGTACATGAAGCATATATTCATACTGCACAAACTATTAGGAAAATCAACAACAAAAAAGGAAGATTTTAAAGTTAGAATGTGTTAAGTAAAAGGATCACATTGTTTTTGTCTAGTTGTGTGGCAAATTCAAATTAGAGAAAGACATTTTTCTATGGTAAGTATGACAAGAGACGCAAGGAGAAGAAAAGAAAAACAAGCTCTTGAAATTCCTTCACTACCTTCACCTGGAATTTAATTCATATTCATTGTAAGCATAAAGCTGCTATTTATTATTGAGAAGATGATACTCATTTCCTTGTCCCTGTAGGAAGAAATATGCTCAGCACAAAGGAATTTCTGCCTTATTTTCCAAAATGAGATCAATAATATTAAGTATTACATCAATTTCAGCCACTGCGAGGTCTATAAAACAAGTTCTATAGAACCCTAGACAAAATCATGCTTCTTCCAAACCCAAACCCATCACATACACATGGAGGAAGGATATACTGCAATAACTTATTTCCTGATAGACACCATAGGAATTGGCTTAATGAATCCAGTGGTTGCATAAGCAGCTCTTTTTAAAGTTAAAACAATAAATTCTCTTTTAAGTATGTTTTCAGCTCTATGATGAAATAGTTCCTTAGGGAAATACCTCAATCCTTCACAACTTCTTATAGAGGTGTATTAATACCCACTACTGAAGGCTCATAGGAAAGCCACCCAATCTCATAAGCAATGCAATACTTTATAAAAAGCACAACACCTAAACTAGCACATACTTGCTGTAGTATCAGTATAAGACAACCTCCACAAGAGATTCAGACCACCTCTCATTATGATAATATCTGCTTTCATTGACATGCATAAAACTTACCTATGACAAGGGTCATTGCAGACAAAAGTCCCTTGAAAAAATATTCCAACGTGACTCAAGCCCATGCAGTGCTCCTCATATTTATAGAGGTAAATGAGCACTGAGGCCACCAGCCTGGGAGCACTCAGGAGCAAGCCTGGCTCAGCTGATTTCCATTGCTGCCTGATAGCAAATAAACTCCCTTCCTTTCACTTGACAGCACATGCATGCCTTTCTATCAAAGAGAACAAAAAAAATTTCCTGGGGAACTATTGCATCAGGACCCAAAACACAACTGAAAGGAGAATTTTTCAACATTGCTTCAAACTAGGAGTTTTTAGACCATAAGCCTGAGAAATATTGAAGATTTTTGCCTTAACCTTTGCTAGGGATACAAATGTTACCTCTTGAAGAGATATAAAATGTGTGACTGGGGGATTTGTTCAGTTTTGACATTACTGGCAATGGCACATACACATTTTATTAGTCCTAATCTAACAGTATGTCCCTACTGTATGTAATTTTTAGAGCTGGACAGAAACCAGTTAGTGGTATTCTTGTCAAACTTCCTCTTGCTCCGTCCTACTCCACAAACTACAGAGCATTATTTTTAACACTGTGCAAATAATAAGTGCATGTGAAAATGGTCTCTCTGAAACACCCTCTTGGCAAAATCTTATTTAGAAGTTATCATAGGAAAGTCCAGAAAGTCTTCTTCACATGAAAACAGCAGGTTAAATCAAAATTACTCTTCTTTCAGTCGCATTTCAGTCCCATTTCCTTATTTTCTTTTTTCTCCTTTTTTAAGTGTTAATACTTTAAAAGGAACAAATCTTCTTGGGTAGCAATTTCAATTTCCACCATTAGTTTCTACAGGTTAGTGTTTTAAAATGAGATTCCCTTCTGACATTTGGTATGATGTGAGAAAGAATGTAGACTCAGAGGCTGAAAGAGTCACTTGCCCTTATATTTAGGTTGAAATGTTTAGCTGAGAAACTAGCACATGAAGACCTATGATAGTCCTGATGATTCTTTATTCTGGTACTTTTCATTCCCCAACTGCAGAAAAACCTCTGCTAAATGAATAGCTGGATATTTAGGGAGAAACCTTAACTACGAGGTAAACAAAAGGTCAGAGATGCATTTGTATAAAAATTCTCAATGCAGTACATTACAAGCAGTTATTAGTAGAACAGGTTTAAATAAAATCTGAAGAAAAACATTTTGGCAAACAAAAAATAACTGGACAAGAATTCAGAGATGCTGCAATTAGAAGCAATTATTATGATCACATTATTAGAACTAAAAGATTTTGCTAAAAAAAAAAAAGCCTTTCAAAATTTTTGCATTGAATGCATTTTGCATTGAGGTTACAACTTATTTTTTTAAGAACACACTGAGTCCTGATTCAAAAAGACCAAATCCGTCCCATACAGAGGTTCGAGAGCTATTATACATCCTCCTTTTCCTAGATCGATCCCTTCTTTCTGCCTCAGAACTGGGGCTGGAGGGACTTTGGATAACTGCTGCTTGTGGCAGTTTTAAGATTGAAATTTTTAACATCAAAGTTTAGAGCTTTAGTTTTATGAGAACAATCTGGGTTCAGCCACCTGTGTTAGTCAGTGGGAAGGCAGCTGGGGACACTGAGCACAAGGGGGAGAGAAGTGATTGCCCCACTCTTCTGAGTGGGAGAGAAGGTTTCTCTTCTTATTAGAACATGAGGGAGGAGAGAGAAGCATCCAAATAGCAGCCTGAGAAACTGGGCAGCAGGAGAAAGACATGGAATGAAACTCATACAGAATGTCGATTAGGAGAAAAAAAAGGTTAGGGAGACCAAAGGCAAAAGATGTACTTTCTTGGGTGGGAAAGAGATTGCACTTAGGGAAGAAGATAGTGTGTCTTGAGGCAGACTTTGGGGAGATGATTTAGGAGAAGTCAGGGAATGGGTAGCTCTGCGGTACACAGAAGGCTCTGGGACAGCAGGGCTGGGAAATGTGGAGCCCAAGGGACAGGAGCTTGCTAATGTAGAGGTATCACTTCCAGCAAACTTCTCTATCCACAAACTAAGGGCACTGATGCAAAAATGGCACACACTCCTAGTTTTGTCTGGAGGTTGTTTTCTTTTTTTCCCTCTATGGAATATTAGCTTATTCAGTTTTTGGCTTATACTGGCTTTTGGCCTTCTTCACAGCATGAATAGCCTAGTTCCTGATCTCAGTCACTGAAGTTCTCAATGCCTTTTTCTCCTAATAAAAATATTTCCTTCTGTGCATGTGAAAGCATGGCCAAGTGGCCACTTAAATAACTCTGGGAAAAAAAGCAGTACAAGCTTTCCTTAGTCCTTGACTGAAAGGCAAGGGTATTTTTCCCAGCCTTTTAGCTCTTAACCGGGCCAAGTTTACTGTGGGTTTTTGGAGGCACAGACATCAGAACTGGACTTAATTTCCCCCAAAAGTTTTGATTGACATTGCATGCAGTGATAACACCATATGCTTGCATCAGGGCATGTTTCCTCAAAACCAATGCAATTATTCTGGGAAAAAAAACCCAAACATCTAGAAGACATGCATTTCTACCTGCCTGTAAGCTTTATTTGCTATATATTATTGCTGTTTCTCCCCGATTTTAAGTTACTGAGAAGACAGCTGTAAACAACTATGTTAAGTCTAACCAATATACATTAGTGGAGATTTCAGAGAATATTAAGCAAACATTTATTCTAGCACAGACCTGTAAGATCTATGTTCGAAAGTCTGCCTCACTGCTGTTCGAGCTGCTAATGGTGATACTTAAAGCTCTGAAAAGTTCTGATTTCTTTCTTTTCATGCTTCTGTTGTACTTACCATTCTCAACTTGCATAATCCTGCTGTTCTCGCCCACCACCACAATTACAGCCTGTAAGGGTATGCCTGTTAGCTGATTTAAATTTGAACACCTCGCTCAAAAAACAGCATCTAATGAAATCCCTGGCAAAACCCCCACTGACTTCAGTGGGAATGAGACCAACTGGAAGAACAGGACTCCCTCGAGAGGCATGAATCACTGTCATTCCCATCCTGCTGAGTTTGTGAGAATGAGGATGAGATACTCTTTGAAGGCCCTTCTACTTGTGCTTCACGTGACACACCGCTTCTTTTTTGTTTTGCAAAATCATAAGAAAAGTTTTTTTACTATCTGCAAGTAACAAACTGAAGAGGATGAGTCACTGGAGACAGTTTTGGGCCGGTTTGGCTCGCAGACTGCCGGTGTCAGGGAAGGTTCACCCGATTCTCCCCTTCCGGCTGCACAGCCATTCCCAAAATAACGTGGTAGTGCTAAACATAGTCATGCCGTGCTCTTTTAATAAAAGACGATTCCTGCAGGGTGCACAAGCCACCACATTTGTCAAGATAAGCACATCAATATGAGATGTCGTATTAGCCTAGACAAAGAGATTGAACAGATAGCTTTGTCAAACACCAAGCAGAGGGGCTCATTTAAACTGACAAAGCAAGAAATTTAAACGTTGAACCTACAATCTAGTATTAACACATTCCATTCTCTTCTGCTTTAGAAGAGTCTCAAACCAGTAAGCGAGTTCCTGTAAGTGATATAATATATTTATTCCTAATCTATAATAATAGTATTCCTGTCAATTCAAACCTCTCTGCTGCACTTTTCAAAAACTCTGTAATGGCTGTTAGTGTGTTTCAGGTTAATACATACGGATCTATACACCTTAGTGGATAGGGACCCTCCATAACGACATATGCACACAGGGCATAACTAACACGGAGAATTAACAGGCATAACTAATTGCCATGCAGCCAGGTCACCAGTTACTTCCTGATCACTTTCGTGTTACATACATGTAAGGAAGTTTACTCTTAATCCTAAGGCAATAGACAAAGACACTGCAGCAGTGGGTCCCAGTGCCTCATCTGTCTAAATTTTGTCATGACTTCAAACAAATTCTTCAATTCCACGTCAAAAATCACAGACATGGCTGCCCTATATATTATGGAGTAAGTGAGATAGTGATATTAGTCATAAGCAAAACTAGAAACATGGCTCACAAGATTACTTCTTTGTGAGAAATTATCTTGGTTTTTTTGGTATTCCGCATGCATAGTTGTGTGTATCGGCTTCATCATCCTACATATGGCAGAGACAGAAGCTCTGGGGGTGGGGTTATCAACGCAAATATTTTCCTTAAAATGCATTTACTTTTCAGAAAGACTTATGATCAACAAACTTACTTAAAACAAGACAGGTTATGAGTGTGTGGGAGTGAAACTGGTAGACAGACTTTTGTCACACCGCTGGTGGTGTCCCTGTTGAGGTGCAGTATTTACACAAAACCCCACATTAGGTGGGAAAAATCAGTTCAGCTTTGCACTACAGAGTTCTGACTGAATGAAGTCCTTCGGGGGAATAAAAAAGCCCTCAAGGAGCTACCAGAGGCTAGGCATTTCTCTCTTGCCAGGAACCTGTAAGTTTAGCTTTTCCTTCAAACTTAGAGCCTTGTGGAGGATGCAGGCAGGATTCCCCTTGCAGGGTAGCTGCTCAGTCCTGCACAGCTCCTCTGCCAGCCCACACCACGACCAGAGCTCAGAAATTACTCTTAACACGTGGAAAGGGGGCAAGAAAGCTGTGGAGTTGATACTATCCTCTCTCAGGACTCCACCTGTAATGTACTCTAATGAGATCTCCCTCCCCTCAAAACTGAAAAATAATGAAACCCATGAAGATTTGCATTCAACATTTCCAGAGGAGATTGAATACACCTTAAAATATTCAGGAACAATTCAAATGCAAATACAATATAGTACTGTATTGTTCACATTCTGCAACATTTTGCTTTAATGGGCTGATTGGAAGAAGATCTTTTCCAGTTTGTTTTCTGTGAGTTTAATAAACTGGGACTTTGAAACAGCTGGCAAATATATGAGGTGCTACATTTTCTTTAAAAGAAAACAGAGTTGTGAAGTCAAAGACAAATTCAGTGGTATCTTATATAAAATACCTTTTCACTTCCTGAACATTGCCTGTAGCTTTGCTAATTTATTGCCATGAAAATATTGTTACTACTTAATGCACTAGTACTTCTGTCAATAGGCAGCTTTCCCCAAGGCATATTTGAGAACGCTCTGCTAATCAGAGTTGATGCAGTTATTCTAAAGCAGCCAGGTCTTTAGAAAAACGTTCGTGTTTTATTCCAGTATAGGTAAGTGTTGCCATTTCTTCAAAGCACAATATTTTTAATTTGCTGAATTCACTTCGGTAGATATCTAAGTGCTGATTACATTCTCCAGCCTCAGCTTGAACCAGTGTATTTCAAAGCAGTATTGCTGGCATCTTTACCTCTTAACACTTAACTTATGTGAAATATTCCTCATTTTGTAGTGGCAAGGATTAAACAAAGACTTAATCAGAACCACAAATCTGTGCTATATTATCAGCACATAACTTAAAAAGAATGTGTTTGGGTGTTTAAGCAGATACTCACTTGGATCTGACATTTTACTTTTCTACATCTGCTTGAACTCTTGAGATTATGATCTCATGCATCTGAATTTTTAGTGTTTGTTTTCCAAGCATGCTGATGATCATGAAGAGCACAGTGAGTGACAATGAGGTCACGTACATGTACATATGTCACACTGCAGTTTTATTCTCTCTAATAAATATCGAAATCTACATGACTATAACTTTACCGAGGCTTAGCAAATCATCTTAATTGATGTGGGAGATTTAATGCATGCATGTTTTTAATGTACTTGCAACTCTCTGCAGATAAAAAATTGAATAAAGTTCTTCAAGAAACAGGTCAAGCCATTTATTTCAATTAGAAATAGTAATGAAATTCCAGTAAACTATTAAATGTCACTTAATCTATATTCAAGATAAATAGAGTAAGAAATTTCTCTTGGCATGTTCCACAACAAGGTACCTTACTTGTCTTTATATTGACAAAATTGATGCTCCCCTGCTTTCTCTTCCACAGTGACATTTAGTACTTTATTCCTGCTCAAACCCAGCACGGACATAATCCATTCTGGAATAAGCCCACCAAAGCAAGAAGTATTTTTGTGTGGAGTTAAAGGCTGTACTTCTCAGATCCAGTTGGTTCAGGTCAGTGCTGCGTTTTCCTTCATTCATCTTCACTGTAACACAGTGGGGCTGCTCATTTTGGTTTCCTCCTGCCATCAATTCATTCCCCAAAACTTTTACAGGGCAAAAGACTGTTAAAAGTCTTTTTACATTGGGCATAATTCACTTCCTAATTAAAGACAGAATTATAACCCACAAAGACAATTTTTTTAACAGCTAGCTGTTTCAAGATGACAAGATGTTTTACTTGACCGTGGGCTCTTGTTTGAAGGGCATTAAATCCCATCACCTCCACAAGAAGCTTTTTAGACATGTGAGACTCCTAAGGCTACTAGCCAGCAATAGCAAACTTGGTAGACAAACTTAAACAAGGCTTTGAGTACTATGGAGCATTACCAACATGGAACAAAATCTGACTTCTCTTAGAGTTCTCCTCAGTTACAGTTACATTCCTTGGTTTATACCTGAAATACACATAGAATGCAATATGAGGAGGTGAAGCCTCATTCGAACTCTCCACAGAAATAATCAAGATGGCTTATGATAATTCTCTGTGTCTGAAGTCACCCACACACATGGCTTCAATTCCAAGTCTGCACATCCTTTAAGGGATTCATATTAAGCTCTGCTAAGTAGTTGTTAGCCATTTCTGCTGACTGTAATCAAACTAAACTGAAGTTTACCATAGCAGTACATTTCTATTCTGCCCACTCTGTTGTTCCACCTTTCATCTGAAACAACAGCAAAAAGGAAGAACAGGAAAAGGATGCTTTTAACATCTCCACAACCACATCCAATATACATCTTTGATTTTTTGACACATTTACAGCTCAGCCAGCTAGCAAAGGGCTCTGAAGAAGCCAGAAGAGCAACACTTCCAGTTCCCAGGGATGTTTTAAAATAAAACACCAAAATTGCTTGCGAACTACATAATTGAACCTAAGAAGTATTCTTCAGGAAACAAGTGAAATGCATATACATAGGTACACATACACACATATATACACCAGCAAGCTCTTCCTTTCATAGATACTAATTTCCATAAATAGATATTAAGAAGAAAAGAACATGGCATTCTCTGTGTAAGCCAAGAAGAGAAGTGGAAGACTAGTATGCAGCTCAGCAAGACTAGTATGCAATTCAGCATAACCAGAAATGCAAATAGATATCAAATCAGTGGTCTAGTGCCCCACTCCAGAATGTCCACACGACAAGGTAAATGGTCAATGTATACAAAAAAACTTAACACAAACTTCAAGTTGATTCTTTAGTCTTGTGTGCTGCAGAGAATACATTCAGTTTCTTTTGACATGCAGAAGCCTGTATGTCAAAATGTATGCTGTATAGTCTATATGAAAAATCAAACACTTAAATTATACCCACAATTTTCTGAAGTTTGGCTGTGTTGTTTTTTTAGGTTTTGTTGGGGTTCTTTTTAAGAGACTCTGTTATAATATGGCTCTTTCCCAGATGAAAAAATACAGTATTTCATCTTTCTTGCTCTAAACAACATCCAATGAATAATGTACAGTGACGTGATCTTTTGCTATTCACTTTAAGCCACTTTGGAGATGGATTGCTACGGTGGGTGGCGTTCAGAATAATGCATGTTGAGCAACACACTCAAATCTTGCCAGCTTTATGGTTTCTTACAACATGCTACAATGTGAAGTGATTCACGCTGAGAAGAAAGTTTTTTCTGTTACTGTAAAAAAACGATGTTATATGCATTTATTATCCAAAATAAATACATTGACACCACAGCCTGAAATAAAACTAGGAAAGTAAACTTTGTTTCTCTTTGTATTTCAAAATATTACATTTAGATTTAAAACAATTAAAGCTGAGTGATGCTTTCTGTGTAAGGCAAGCTTGTCCTGACAGTTAATCCACATTATCAGACCCATCAAATTAAAATAAAGTGAGCTAAAGAAGAAATCAATGCCAAGGACTTGAACTGCCTTGATGTCATATGCTGGCATCTTATAAATTTTACAATTCCTGTGGAAGAGTATCACAGAATCATTTAAGTTGGAAAAGACCTTTCAGACCATTGAGTCCATCCATTACCCAGCACTACCAAGTCCACCGCTAAAGCCATGTCCCAAAGTGCCACTTCTACACAACTTTAAAATACCACAGAGAGAAGGCAGAAGATCCACTTGGTAAGACTGAATTGGTAACTAAGAACACAAAGTCAAAAGGAAGGAGTGAAACATAGCTGTGGAGGTGGGTAATGTGGTGCAGCTACACTGACAAGCCAGAACTTCCATGGAATTTCTTTTATATCAGAAATGTAATGGTAATTTTAGTCTAATGATGTGTTACTCCAAAAGGTGGGGGAAAAAAATCTCCCAAAATGATACAGTAACTTTTGGAAGATGCTGTACTTAAGACTACATGTTCATGAATGTTAAACTTGACGTAATGTCTCTGACATCATCAGCCAGAAGTTTCACAAAAAGGGAACAAATAAATATCTCAAACCAGACAACTGTGCTCTACTTGAGAAGTGACTATGGGCCTCTGTCACTGAGATGTTAAAAAATTGGAGTACTGAAATTTACAGTTATCTGCACCTTCACAATGTTATACAAGTTGAATTTTACCCATTATCCTCACACCCAGGTCCCTGACAGCAGATAATACATTCTCAATTTTAATTCCTCACATTCGTATAAACCCAGACTTGCAGCCCTCCCCAAAACCTTGCTTCCATACATTTATAAGCATTTCAGAGGGAAAAAGTACTCACGAGTTGAAGGTCAATTTCAACTGCTCAGTCTTTCTGAAAAATGAGACTTCAAATCATTGAAGAAAATATAGACAACTTGGGTCATCAAGCTACTCTGAAGCACTTCATTCTGAACTCTGAAGCCCCCAAGCATTATAATACCCTAGTTTCTTTCACAAATCATTTTCTCCTCCACGGTATTATTCATTTTATTCTATCATTTTACATATTCTGTGTATTATGTTTGCAGCAGGAAACCTACCAAAAGTTTCAGACAAAACAATTTCTAACTTCCAAAACTGATGAATCTTACATTGTAACCTTCTCAAAAGACAAGAATTAGGTAAACACTGAGGTTTCATCAAACTCGAACAGACTCTTCTGAGATGTACCCTCTTCTGATCTCTCAGCAGACTGTGCATCCTGGAGATTGACTGTCCTGTGCTGGAGCAGCTGATGAATAGTTTTCACATTCACCACTCACTGCCATATTCCAGCAAATAAATCCAGGCAACAGTTGGATTCAGCTGCTGGAGTTCTTCCTCCAGCCAGATGACCACTTATTTCAAGAGGTATTTCACCAACAGAAACTGACCCTAAAACAAGACCACTAGCAAAAGATGAGAGAAGCCATCCCTCTTCAACAAAATGGAAAAGTTTCACAGAAAAGACAAAACAAACAAACGCCCAAACCATTAAGACCATCCTGTCAATTTCCGCTTTACCACCTCAAACTAAAGCGGACTGAAAGAACCGGTTAACGAAAAAAAAGGGCGTCAAACCCAAAACACAGTGCCATGCCATACCACCAATGCCAAGAAGTGCTGGTGGATCTGACCTTTGTTGGCCCCGCTACTCTTCACACTTTGTTGGTGCTCAGTCCCTACCGTACTCCCCCCCGAAAATGCCACTGGCACAACTGGAAACAGCACCAGTACACGGCAGAGGCGGGACCAGGTCCTGCCGGACCCCTCACCTCCAGCCCAGCAGCCCCGCTGCTCCTGCACACCCGACAGCCACGGCTCCTCCTGGGGTGGCGGCCGGCGAGGACCCTCTTACCTTGTTGGAGTAGGGGGGTTTACTCAGGTTGATGCCGTCGCGGATGAGCTTGTCCCGGATCATGATCTTCAGCTTCAGCCTGGGGTACGCGGCCAGNGTCGCCGATCTGCTTGCAGACCTCCAGGTCGTCGTAGCCATTATCGACGAAGGACTCCGCGTACTGGGGGAGCTGCAGGGTCTTCAGCCACTCGTAGACTATGTTGGTGCACATGCTGGCTCCAAAATAATAACGACTGCAACTTTCAGCACCGAAGCCAGCCTCCCCCTTTCCACTTTTCGCCAAAGGAAATAAAGCCACAAAAACTGCGATGCAAGTAAGAGGTCTCAAAATCAAGGTCAAGAAAACATCCACCAGGAAAAGAAAAAAAATCCTTAAAGCAGATCAGTAGGGCACCGCAAGCACTGCTGAGCGAACCCCTCCTGCTTATTCCTCCTCCTGTTTTCTTACTACCAAGTACAGCTGCTTTCTTCCACCGGAGAAGGGAGGCTCGGACTGGAGAGAAGCAAGATATAAGGGTGCATCCCTTAAAATCCCAGGTCGCTGCTGCACAACATCCACCCACTTTCTCTGGAAGTAATTCGCAGTCGCTGTCTTTTTTTTTCCTTTCTTCCTTTCAGTGTTAGTTTCTGTTTCTGCTTCTGTCTGACCTTCCTGCGCTCTGTCGCATGATGAATCTGTTTACTATAAGTAGCTGCTTTGGTACACGATGGTGTCGGGGGAGAGCCGAGCGCAGGATCCCGCACCCTGGCCCAGCGCGGGCAGGGGTGCCGGTGTGCAGTGCCTTCCTCTCCCGTGCCTCTCCCAGCAGCGGGCGCACACGGAAGCTTTTGCTTTCCTTTTAAACGGCTCTTTTCGGATTAGGAGCAAAACAGAGGAAAGAAAAAAAAAAAATCCCACTCACTTTTCTGAGTTACTTTCCCAGTTTCCCTTCATCCCTGTAACGCTGGTTAAATGCGCTTCGCTGGCGGCGAGACCAGAAACTGCTTTCCAACCCCACTTTCTCCGCGCTGATGCCGGCAGTGCCCTCCTGCCCCAGCGGGGCACGCAGCCCTACGCCCGGCCCGCGCAACTTTCCCCGCGTTTCCCTATCTCCGCCGGCGCTCCTGCCGCTGCCCGCAGCCGCCCTGGGGAGGAGGCGGCGGCGGGGCTGTGCGGGCGGCCGGTGCTTCGTGCATCCTCCGGCGGCGGCGGATGAGCCGATCTGCGGCAGGTCACCGGCGCTGCCCCCGCCTTCCCCGGGTGCCGCCGGAGCTCTCCCTTCCCGGCCACCGGTAGCCGGAGCGGTGTTCCCCGCCCGGGTCCTCCTTCCTCTCTACCCCGGAGGCGCCTGACGCGCCGCCCGCAGATCTCCTCTGGCTCCTCTCGGTGCGGCTTCTCCGCGCTCCTCCTCCGCGCCCGCCACCCTGCTGCCAGCCCCCTGCCCCG